>JADLZK010012275.1:0-132633 GCA_015847255.1 Hyparrhenia diplandra | reverse complement strand
CATTAGGCATCCAAGTTACTACTATCCATGACAGGAATGTCTCACTGTTCCCTTCAGAATTCATGCTCCTCCACTCCCTCCCCTGCATCCAGATCCTCATCATGCCTTAATTTGCCGGATTAAAAACGTAAATGGATACAAAATAAGAGATTTCGATTTCGTCCGGAGACATTATTTTAAAAATCCGTACCTGTCGATTAAGATCACAAGCTCAAGATCTTGTCGCTGTCAGAAGCTCAGAAATAGTACTGTAATGGTACTGTTCTGATGTGATCTTCAACTGATTTGCTGAACAAGGAAACAAGATCCATCTCCATCTCTGCTCCGCTGCTGCGTACCGGAAATCCTGACGTGTGTGGTTTTATATTTTTTGCCATGAGAAAAGAAAAGAAAAGGCACAGCCATGACTGAATAGCCAATATGATTTGTGAAGTAAACAGAGTGCAACTTCGGATTCGACTGCTACCCACAACTCAAAAATTTGAACCATCCATCATTTTTTTTTTTTTAGTTCGCTTGTTCTTCATTCGTTATTTTACAGAGATAACTCTGGGGCTAAGCTTGAAACGATTAAAGGGGTGTTTGGATCCTTTTAGCTAAACTTTAGCAAGGGATAATTTGGTCATTGAGGTCTTCTATCTGGTTTTAACTAGACTGAAACAGTTAAAATGACTGTATACGTTTTTGCCTCCAGCTAAAGTTTAGTTGGATTTAGCTGTGGGCTGTTCTAGCTTAAAATTTAGCTGGTGCATCCAAAGACGGCCTAAGTTCGATTCGAGTAAATTCGCACGAAAACTGAAAGAAGAAATTTTGGGCATTTTAAACAGGACTAGAGTGTGTGCTTTTGCCATGGGCCCCACTTCCCAGTGAGCTTCATCCTAGCTACTCATGCAGGATGACAGGACGAAAACATATATACATACTAGGACAAAGAAGATAATGATTATTTTCTAATAACTCTGCATCAAACTTGATTATTTTCTAATAAACTCTGCATATCTTGTATAATCCTTAGTTTATTCCCATGCGCGCGTGCGTGCGCGCCTTCTTACAAAATCCAAAATCCTCACTACTCATCTTCTCTACTACAAGATCGATCATCTTGGAGTGCTCTGCTCTGCTACACACACATGGAAAAGAGATGATCTGCAAGATCCTAGCAGCCAGACATGCATGGAGGCCGGACATGGACTGCTCAGCTAGCTATACAAAAGGACTGACGGCCGGACATGGCGGCCTGCGGGCCGGACGGCGCGGCATGGAACGGAGAAGGGACTCGATCGAAGTGGTTGCTGTGCATGCGCGTATGGCGTCACAGTCGCGTCATGCGGCGGCGGCTTGCTCCTCCTTCTCCAGCTGCAGCCTGATCTCCCGGTTGAACCTGGCGATGAAATCCTCCACGCGCTGGTTGAGCTCCTCGTCCGACAGCCTCGAGTACTCGCTCTCCTTCTCGTCAATCACCTCCTCCTCCGGCGGCGGCCGCCTGTCCGTCGTCGCGGCTCGCCGGAGGTGCGGCTTCTCCTTCTCCTCGCTGACCACCACCACGCTCTTGTCCTGCACGGGGACGAGCGCCTGCGAGTGCGAGTGCGACGGCCGGTGCCCGACGACGCGCTGGTGCCGGCGCCTCGTCGCCCGCCTCTCCTCCCTCTCAGCCAGGCTCCGGCTCGCCGTCAGTCGCCTTGTCGCCGCCGCCGTTGTCGTTGACACGATGGCGCCGCCGTCGATGACGTTCGTAGAAGACGGGGTTACGACGATGATGTCTCTGGTCTCCGGCGTGGTCACCACCGGTCGGTCTCCCCGCTCCCCGCTCGACCAATGCGTACGCGTGGTCGTCGTTCTCGACGGTGACCGCCGCCAGCAGGTCTCCGTGCTCCCGGACAACCAAAGCGTGCTGGTTCTGATGTCCTCTGTCGCCGCCTCGTCGGAGCCACCCATCGACAACGGCGCGCGGACGTTCTTGACAACGGCGGTCACCGCGAGCTCGGCGCTGGAGATGGCGGCGAAGGAGTGGCCGCCGCCGTCATCGTTGTCCGGTGAGGCGGATGACGAGGAGCGGAAGAAGAGCATGCCGGAGTCGGCGGCGATGACGATGATGATGGAGTTGGACATGAGGAACCAGAAGGTGGTGTCCCTGAAGAGCGCGGCCGGCGTGACGTGGAGGAATGAGACGTAGAGCACCGGCAGCGACATGACCAGCACGGAGATGGACACCGTCCTCATCAGCTGCTGCTGCTTGGTGCTACTGCTCTGGCCGGGAGGAGGAGCTGCTGCTTCCATGTTGTTGAGCAGAGGGAGCATGTGCTGCATATGTATGCCGCCTTCGCCGCCACCGCTCTTCCTTGCTCGCCGGCCGTGCCTTTGCTCCTATGGCGGCTTGGCTTTGTGGTGCTCCTGCTGCTGCCTTGTGTGTGTCTCTGTGTGTTGAGAGAGAGGCTTGTAGAATGTTCAGTGCGAGGGAGGGCGTGTGGTATGGAGGTTCCTTTTATAGCAGGGCAAGGCCAAGAGGAAAAAAGCAAAAATAAATATGTAGCCTAGAGATCGAAATCAATATAAATAAAAAAATGGAACCACTTGTCAAGAAACCAGAGTGCCACTGAAACAGCTTTGAGATTTGTGTATGTGGGAACCCCTTCTGCCATTGTTTCATCTACTCCTGTCCAAAATTACAAGTCATTTTAATCTGTCCAAAATTACAAGTCATTTTAATTTTTCTAGGTACTACTATACAGTTGATAGAACGAGTAGTAACCGGTACTCACAAAAAAAAAAAAAAAACCGAGTTGCCCCTGGCGATAATCTAGGTTTAGGAAATAGACTTTCGTAAACGCGCCTCGAAATGTTTTTCATTAAGAGGAGTAGGAACGGTTCATTACAATTTCTCTCGGTAGGCACAGGCTTACCATAGACACAGAAATAAATTTACGCGCTTGATATGCTACTCTAAAAAATATTTGCTAATTTCTCATTGAAGAACATATACTTTTTCGTGCTAGTAATAAAATGATAATTGCTATGTAGTTGCAGGTTTTGTGGCTGCTATTGTGACTGTGAGAATGATTGGTGTGTCTAGAGAGTGCAGGCAAGCAGGAGTGCCATCACCGGCAGTGTGTGCTATCATCTCTTCTAATCCTGTGGCTGGATCTTTATCTAAAAAACAAACCTGTGGCTGGATGCGAGTACCTGAATTTGGAGGGCACCTGCTAGAGATGCAGTTGGACCCGGCATTGCAATATTTTTCTAATAACAATTTGGGCAGGCATCACCAGGCATGCAATTTGCAGGGGCAAGGGGCAGGAATACCCACTGTTTTGGCTTGATGAGACCAGATCACAGACTAGTGGATGGGTCTGTTTCAAGTGTGCATGTTGGCCGGCAGGCCAGGACAGCTACTGGTCATGGTCACTTGGAGGGAGGAGTGCAATTGCAGAGAGGGGAAAACTCATGGTTATGGCTTCAAAACAAAAGTGAGTTAGGAACACACTTTGTGTGTTTGTGTGAATCTATCCACACGACCTAACAAGGCTAATCCAGGTAGCATGCATCGACTTTTGGCCCTCAACCATGCGGAGCTGGTGAGTAGATAGTAGACTGGTTCAATTGCGAGGTTACCTTTTCTGAAAGGGGAAAAAAATTGCTTGCTCTGGTTTTTTTGGTGATGGAGTGGTGTTTTTGTGTGTGTGTGTGTGTGTGTGTGTGTGTGTGTGTGTGTGTATGTATGGTGTGTAATAAGGCTAATTCTCAAGAATATTATTGGAAATGTGTTCATATATATCACATAAACGTGAGTTTAAGCTGTCTGTGGCTGGTGGTCGGTGCAACATCTACTTGAGATGATTGATTCATTTTTGTCTAAACCTCAGCTCATACGGTTAAAATAAGCATGGGGATGTCGATTCGGACAATATTTAACTTCTGAATGACGAGAAACAACCAGTCAAGAGAGTTTATTTTACCACAAAAAAAAAAAAAAAAAAAAAAAAACAGGTTCGTGACATCAATCTATTATATTACTATGATACATACTAAATATTTGCCCGATGTTTATTGTTACAAAAGTAGATGTGTATATACTACGAACATCAGAGGAACTAGACGATTTAAATTCATTAAACAGAAAAAAAGGCATCTAAACTTGAATTTAGGAGAAAACTTATGTGGTTAGAATGTACGATAATGGAACACTCTAACCAGTTAAGCTAAAGCTAACCTGAACTTCAGTTTCTACTAAGCCAAAATAAACCTAGGTACCTAGGTTGATGAACCCACCCCCCATTATGCATGCACATCAGTCAGTCACTCATCACGGAAGCCGGGGTCGGTTGAAAAGACCCAGCCCCCTGGACTCTTGTGCCGAAAAGCTAGACGCAACGCACACTGCATCATGTACGGTGGTGAGAATGCATGATTGGAGCAGCTAGCCATGCCATGCAATATGCATGGTTAAGCGAACTGCTGCACACAACAAAACAAACAAAATCATTAGGAACAAACAGAAATGTTAGGAGAGGAGAGAGCTACTAGAAACCAAGTCCCAGGCAATAACACAATGCAGTTGATATCACATCAGATGGCTCGCCATCAATAATTGGGCAAATTTAAAGTATCGAGATTTTTTTTAAAAAAAAAACTTGTGTCCTCCATGGCCACAAGTGTCACCCTAGCTACTGCCCGTTGTAATAATAATTAATAACCTACTGTGCTACAGTGCCAGAGCTTTCGTCCTGACCGTTGGTGTCAACTTGGAGATCCCTGATCGCGATTTATTGAGCACAAGCAATTTCATCCAGAAATAATTATGTTGTTTATTGGTCTCTCTGGCCAACATGATATTTTAATTTTTTTTATTCCTTGATAGTAAAACAAGTAGTGCATATACCACACATGCCAAAAATATCATATTACATCCATGCACAAATATATAACTTTTTTTTTTACCTTTTTCGTCTTCGAGTGTAACTTGGTAATTATTAATGATACTATTTCTATAAATAAAGCAATGTATAGTGTATAATAAATGCAAGGGATTATGAAATTAAGTGGTATTCAAGAAACCGTACACACAAGAGCTTTTATATATTCAATAGAAAGAATGAAAAAGCAATTAGCTAACTCTTCATAGAGAGCTAACTTTGCACGTTCTCACATGATTTTCTATGCTAGTACTTCCTCCATCTAGAAAAAAAAAGCAATTCTAGCACAATAACAAGTTAAAAGTACGTTAAGTTTAACTATCTACATACAAAAAATTTATAAGTAGTTACAATATTAATAAGTATTTTTACATTTGTTATGAGACATATTTTTATAATATATTTATTTCGTGTCATAAAAATTAATATATATATTTAGTACCTACATATTTTGTCAATTTTTTATTAACACTTTAACACATATTAAACTTTTTCTTCTGCCACTGGCACGGAGAGAGATAAGATCACAAGATAGTATGTCAAGCTGTTATGTTTTTCTTGACTATCTTTTTAATACCAAAAGAGCTAGCGTTCAAGAAAGCCCGTTGAATTAAGAGGCAAACATACATGATACATATACGTTTACAGTAAGTAACCCCAAACACGCAGCTACCTATCTCGGTCACATGCAACGTGTGCAGTACGTGGTGGTGAACGTTGCTAGCAGTGTACGGACGACAGCCTGGACGTTGGTGACGTGTCCTGATTTGTACACACCCCAATGCGCAAGTGATTGGTTATTCACTAATCATGGAGCATAGGTGGTGGCATGCAATTAAGCGGCAGGTTTGGTAGAGATATTTAGCATGCATGGTAGCCAAGCGTTGCGATTAGCACGCACAAAGAGATGCACGCGTGGTCGAATCTTTTTTGTCGTGTAAAGACACATATATATATGTGACATATACCACATATACGTACGTACTTACGTTGGTCGAACAATAACCGTGCAAAGTCGAAGACTCAAAACTATATAGACATATTATTACCAGCAAAGCTACGTTTAATTGGAGACCAGAAATGCATGCATGTATACATTTTCAAGTTCTAGATTGTTCTTGGTAACTTGGTAGTACCTAGCATAGCATGCATGTGCTTCTAGGAGAGAAGGTTTATGATTGAGCTATGAAAGGTGTACTATGTGTATGGTTTATTGAGTTGGATGCTCCACGTCATCAGAAAAGTTAGTGATTAGCGCTGAATCTAGTGCAGGATGCCTCCACGTGCACACGTACGTGATTATGATTAGTAGTATGTATTATGGAGGCAAAAAAGGAAGAAGATAGTATCGATTGGGGTTTGGGAAGCAGCAGCGGCAGCGCAGCTTGTCTCGACTCGCTTGCCTCTACGCGTGTCGTGGGCATGGTGGGCCTGTAGGCCCAAGCCCAACCCACCAGGATCAACACGTGTTTTTTTTTTTAAGTGCGTGTGGTTCTGCAATTGCCCCTAAACTTTGGTTGGCGCCCAGGCTACGTACATCGCACCTCTCCTCTGCTTACCTTACATGCCTAGGTGTTCTGAGCGTATGTGGTGTACTGTAGTTCTTTAAAAAAATCTCACCTTTTTAAGAAATTATTTTTTTAATAACTTACGAAATTATCATCTATATTTATGTTTCCTAATATGATAATCATCAAATATATTATTCTACTACTAATCTTATATTACCTGTTGTGCATCATAAAAAGTGCAGTTATTTTTAAGGCGGATGGAGTAATTTTATTTTTTTAGTGGTGTGTCCGCATTGTAGCGCGCGGAACCACACGTACGTACAATTTATTTAGTTTTCATCAGAAAGATGGGAATTATTTTTGGCGGTGGGACGATGATGGATGGATGATCAGCGCTGACGCGGAGCAGAGGTTGTTTTGAGTTTCAGTTTCAGTGAAAAACACAGCGGGGAGAATTGGGGTCTCCCGGACACGGCTGTGGAGAGTGGGATGAGTGAGGCGAGAGCGAGGGGCGGAGAGCCCGCAGCGGCGGCGGGCCGACGGCGAGCCGCCACGCCCGGCGACGGAAGACCCCGCCCTGCTGCTGTCTCGGACAAGGGGCGGCGTGGAGGGGAACCCACCCACCGGATTGGGGAACCCATCGACGGCGACGGCGGTGCATTTGGTCAATTCTCCGCGGTAAGCAAGGTGCTGGCCGCAGATTCGGCAGTCAGACTAGGGCGTTGGGTTTTACCCGAGAAATCGGGTCGGGTTTTTGTGTTCGGTCTTCGGTCTCGGTTTTCGGGTTACCCGAGATAATCGAGATTTCGATGTTCGGGTTCGGGTTAGCTTTGGGTAAAACCGAAAAGACCGATATGCTTATACAGTATCATTTAGGACATGCATATGTAAGGCTGCAAAGCTGCAACTAAGGCATCTCACTACTACTGATTGATTTTGCGTGGTATTGGATTTCATTTTTAAGTGGCGGTTTTTTTGAGAAACCGCCACGGAAAATAGGTGGCCTCGCACCCCCCGGGAAAAACGCCACGGTAACCGTGGGCGGTTTTTGTAAAATAACCGCCATGGTTAATCCTTTATTAACCGTGGCGGTCATTGTTAAAAACCGCCACGCGGAAAAGCACGGGCTATAAAACAGCCCCACCCTTCTTCTTCCCCTCGCGGGATTCCTCCATTTTTTAGGTTTTGAGCTTCAAAACCCTAAAAATCACCATTTTTGGGGGGGGGGAAGGTTTTGCCCTTGGATTTGTTGAAGTTTGGCACCTCAAGGGGGTATTTCTCCTCTCTCCCTCTCTTTGAGATCTAGTTGCATGGTCCCTCTCTTTGAGATCTAGTTGCATGGTGTGCTCTCTCTCTCCCCCCTCTCTCCCCTCTCTCTCCCCCTATCTCTCTCCCCTCTCTCTCTCCCCCTCTCTCCCTCTCTTTTGAGATCTAGTTGGTCCTCTCCCTCTCTCCTCCCCTCTCTCTCCCCCCTCTCTCCCCTCCCCTCTCTCTCTCTCCAATTCCTCTCTTTTTTGCACTTAACTCTCTCTCTATATATATCCCTCAATTCGATCCCTCGATCTCTAATCATCGATAAACTCTCTTTTGCTCGGTTTTAATTAATTTGAGCAGGGCCGTGCGTCATGGCGCCGAACAGGGGATTGGATGTACAGTAGAGGATAAGTGTGGATTTCGCTTGATGATGTGCGAAAAGAAGTTTATGCCCGTCGCACAGAAGCATCGAATCAGTCAGGGTTCGGAAGAAATGGTTTGCCCGTGCTATCGCTGCAAGCATATGTTCTTACACAAGGATGATGTCGTGATGGAGCACTTGGTACGATTTGGTTTCATCAGGGAGCCGAGGTACAATCGTGTGGAAGTATCATGGTGGAAAAGAACCAAGTGTCGCGGCGGTTCATCCGGAGGACCCTCGGCGACAACGATGGAAACAATGGTGGTGGACGAAGGACGAGAACAACCCCCACCATCAGATGGAGAAGCGGTTGATAATTGTGATTACATCACCATAAATGAACCGCTTGAAGACTTGCCGAAGACAATGCAGGTGGAGATGATGGTGAGCGCAAATCGGTCGGAGTTGATGACATGTCGCCCGAGGATGCCGAGCTTTTCGAGGATATTGCTAACCTCAAAGATGAAGATGACGTGTTGTTTGGCAATCCAAGATGGCTCGAGAATTTTAGACGGATGAAGCAGCGGCAATTGACCCCTCTACAAAGATGACGGCAAATGTCCGAAGCAATGCACGGTGCTATGTTTTAACCCCCAACGATGTTGATGCTTTGAAGGCTCGCCCGCGGTGGTCGGACACCGCCTTCAATGACCTGTTACGGGTCCTCGGTGACACCGTTTTACCGTAGGGGAATAAGGTGCCCGCCAATACCTATCGGGCGAAGAAGCCGATTCGTCCGTAGCGATGAAGCTTAGGAAGTTTCATGCATGCCCTAACCATTGTATTCTATACCGGTAACTATGCGGACTTGCACAACCGTCCGCCTTGTGGCGTGAGTCGTTACAAGAGGAATGCTTTGGTTGTCGTCTGTGGCGATGAGGAGACCGCCGAGAGGGCCCAAGAAGCGTAAGATGGGCAAGAAGAAGCGTATGCCACCTCCCCGGGACGAGGAAGAAGAGGGTTACACACGAAGAAAGATCCCGCCCTATCGGTGTGGTACCTACCCGTGCTTTCGATCGTCTGCGTGCAATTTTTGGGAACCCGTAGCATGCCAAGCCGATGTCCCGGCATGCATCGCCAGAAACGCACGAAGGGTGATGGCAAGTCAGACACCCCTCGGATGCCAAAACATGGAAATGCATCAATGACACATTCCCGGAGTTTAGGGGCGAGCCCCAGAATGTAAGGTTCAAGTTGAGTACCGACGGGATGAATCCGTTCGAGACCTCGCCAAGACGCGCGACAAAGACTGGCCTGGTCACCCTCACCATATACAACCCGCCTCCCTACGAAAGTGTGCGAAGCGCAAATATCTTCTACCGCCATGCTAATTTCCGGATCGGCGGCGGGCAATGATATAGATGTACTCATTGAGCGAAGAATGGAGGAAATGGCGGAACTATGGAAAGGGGTCAAGATTATGGATGCGCTTAGAAGAAGAAGTTCACTCACTAAGGCCATCATAATGGCCACCATCGATTGATTACCCCGCTCTCTTCTCATTGTCCGTGGCGCATTAAAGGGAAGACGGCTTGCCGCAGTTTGCATTGAGAATACCGCCCCATTTACCTTAGTGGATCCCAAAAGACGGTGTATATGAAGCATCATCGATTCCTCCTCGCAAAGAACACAGTACCGGAAACTTCGATGGATGAGTTCTTTGACGGCGAGCCGTAGGTCGAAACGGAGGAGCCGGAAAGGGTAAAGTACGGGCCAAAGGTGTTTGAAATGGTGAAGAACATAAACAACGAAGTTCGAAAGAAGAAGAAAGCTGGTGTGCCAAAGCCAAAAAAGAAGCGGAACAACACGACAATGGAAGAAGAAGAAGAAGAAGAAGGAGAAGCGTAACCCAATCCGACACCGCCCAAAGTCCCATTCAAGAAGCAAATGATTTTCTTCAAGTACCCGCCATACTAGAAGATGCTCTATACACCCCATGCCATCGATAACATGCATCTACAGAAGAATGTCTTCGAGAGCATGGTCGGGATTTTGCTAGACATCAAGTCTAAGATGAAGGACGGTGTCAAGTCATGTCGATCTTGCCGACATGGGCATCCGGACCGAACTTCACTTTCGACACCCTCGAAATAGTGGAAAAGTCGACCTTCCAAACGCGAGCTACAACCCGACCGAGATGAAAAAGAGGGATTTTTGCAAATGGCTCGGGGATGTCAAAGTGTCGACCGTTTTACGTTCCAACATCAAGAGCATTGTATCGATGAAAGACCTCACACTATCAAACTTCAAGGCCCATGACCGCCATGTCATGCCGATGGTGTTCCTTCCAATTGTGATTAGGTGCATCGCCCGGAGTTCGCGTGAAGATGGTCGTTACACGCCGTGCTACTTTTTTAATCGCATCACGTAGAAGGTCATCGCTGAAAAGGACCTCCCCGCGACCGAAAGAGTTCATCGCGGAGACTATGTGCCAGCTTCAAGATGTGCTTACCACTCGTCTTTCTTTGATATTATGCCACACCTCATGATACACATGGTCGATCGGATACAAGAACTGGGGCCTCTCTACCGCAAGAGATGTGGGACGAACGAGCGGTTCATGTCCTCTCTTAACAGATCCGCCCCTAACCGTGCATACCCAGAGGGCTCTATGATCGAGGCATACACAACACAGAGGCGTTAATCGGCCGCACTAGATACATCCGGGATGGAAATGCAATCGCCTACCCGACCACCCGCACGGCGCGTAACCGCTGGGATGGGCTGCGCGGGGAGGAAAGTACGAACCGATATAGACCAAGAAACAATTGAAGAAGCCCATGACAGCGCTCACGAACCGCTTAGTCTCAATGGAAACGTGGGTTGAGAAGTATCCGCCCGCATCCGCGGCAAGGCTATCCGACACACCTGGAGGGGTGGGTACCGAGACAACACCGGATGAATTTCACAACGTGATCCGAGAACGAGATACCCCTAAATGCGGATATCAAGAATCGATGCTTGCATACGGCCCATCTAGCCAAATCATCACATGGCAAGGTTATGACATCAATGGATACGAGGTTCCACACACGAAAGAAAAGGACAACAAGAGCGCCGTCCGCAACAAACGGGCGCTCGGGTATGAGGGCATGGACATATCCACCGGAAGCTCGGGATGTACTATGGGCGTATCCAAGATATTTGGGAACTTGATTATGGCGTAGAGCTACGAGATACCCCTTTTCCTTAGGTGCGGTCAAGGTCAAGTCAACGGTGGTGTGATGTGGGCGACTATGGGTTAACCACCATTCGGTCGAAAGTACTTCGGATGATGAGTGGGTACTCGCAAGTCACGTGGCGCAGGTAGCCTACTACCCGATGCCCAAATCGCAGGGGCAAAAAGCATCTACATGTGGTCGTGGGAGGGAAGCAAAGGATCGTGGGAGCCGAAGGAGTCCGAGTCCCGAAGAGTACAACAACTATGCGAGTTTACACTCTTTTATCGATCATCCAAACAAGATCAAGGAAGTCGAGACCCGCGTGTGGGGAATGTCATCGGGACCAAGACAAAGCCCCCGGTGCCGCACGACTCGGTCGAAGAAGACGATGGCAGCCCAAGCAAAAATAAGTTGATGCTTTGTAATAGAACCAAATATGTATGTCACGACATTTATGTAATAGAACCAAGTATGTAATGGATCACTTTGCACTTGCTCGAAACCGACTCCCGACTCGATCTAGTACATCTCAAAATGGTTCCAAACTTGTCAATTAAAGATTGTATTTTTTTAATCATGCAAAAAATATTCAAAATTCAAGTTTCACATTTTTCATGGGTAGACATACTCATAGGAAGGCCACACAAAAATTTTCAGAATTTTTGAATCAACATTTGAATTTTTATGAATTTTACAAATTCAACTTTTTGAATCCATTTTCCGTGGCGGTTATTTTACAATGCCCGCCATTGAAAATCATTTCCGTGGCGGTCATTGTAAAATAACCGCCACGGAAAATGGTGGAATCGGCTAAGTCCTCCGGCCGTTCACTTGTGACCCCGAAGGGTCGCCAAAATTTTCTCCCGCCCGGCCGCCGCCCGCCCTCGGTCCTCCCCGCCTCCGGCCGCCTCCGGGCTCCTCGCTCCTCCCCGCCACGCCCCTCGCTCCTCCCTCCTCCCCGTCGCCGCGCCCACTTTGCCGCCGGCTCAAACCCCAGCCCTAGCCCCGCTCCTCGCCCTCCCGTCGTGCTCCCCTCCCCTCCGCCGGCGCCCGCCCCGTCGAGCTCCTAAGCCCGTCCGAGCTCCACTCCGCCGCCGCCCGCCAAGCTCCACTCCGCCGGTTGTTCCACTACCGCCGCCCGGGGCTAGGAAACCCCTAGCCGCGTCGGGTGCCTCCCTCCCGCCGAAAGTGCCCGTCCTCTCCGCCTCCTTCCCCGCCGAAGCCGCTCCTCCCGCCGCCGGGATCACATGCACCGCCCGGTGGCCTAGAATCCGCTCCCGCCGCGCCTCCCCCCGCCCCGGCTACGCTCAAGCCTCCACTCCCAGCCCCTCCCCCGTCCTCTATGCTCTACCAAAATTCTGAGAAATCCTCATAGTCCTCTCAGGTTCTCACGGGGAGAAATCCTCATGTCTCCTTTAATTTGCTATGAATTTGGGATGGTGCCCAGAATTTGGGATGGAATGTGATGAATTGGAGCTGCCAGTGATGCTATACACTATTTTGGTCCTATAGGATGAATTGGAGCTAGCCGCCACTCGCCTGTGATGCTATATACTTATGAAATTTTGAATCAATTTGGTCCTAGCCGCACGATGCTATATACTTATGAAATTGCTACCCACGGGGTTTGTTTAGCCGAGCATATATGCCATCGCTGCCTATGATGCCACTTCCACCGCCATACTTATATGTGATGAAATGGGATGAATTTTTATTTTCAAAATTTTGGTATGCTTGACCTTGTTGTCCCATTTGCTAAGTCCTCGTTTATCGAAAAATTTGAGAATTTTTGAGGACTTAGCCGGCTGGAGAAAAATTTGGTCGCCTCTTCGTGGTAACAAGTGAACGACCAGAGGACTTAGCCAATTCCAAAGAATGCACACATCACATATATATAGGCCACCATTTTCCGTGGCGCTTATTTTCACTACTACTACTTAGTTGAACTTCGATCTGTGGCGGTTTTTTTGGGTTTTCCATGCCATTTACTACTACCTTACTATCTACTTGAGGCATTTGCAATGACGTGAAACATATGATGAACTATTTGTATACTTAGTGCCGAGGCAAAGGCATATGCGATGATGTGAATATTTTTATGCTTTGGCAAATACGATGATGAAATGTCCCCATACTTGTGGCGGCTAAGCGAGGGGCGGCTTGTATAACATATACAAGCAAAACGGTTTAGACGCGATGTGATAAGGATAGTTGGGTACTTCGAGCCAAATTTGTATTTTTACACATTTTTTGTTAATGTTTTGTATTTTTACACATTTTTTGTATTTTTACGCATTTTTTGTATTTTTAGTTAATTTTTTGTTTTTTTTGTAACTACTCTATGTAAAATGGAAAACTATGTAATCATGAGAGGAATACAATAAATATATGTTCTGAGATGACTCTGTGATGGCTCTACTACATACTACTACTGTACTTTACTCTTCACTATAAATTACTATAATAAAATGCTCAGGTTCCCATAGAATCCAATGGCATCCGAACCAACCGATAAAGATCGTGCAATGGATCGCCAAAAAGCGAACACGAGGGACGATGTTACCTCCACGCCCGATTACTGATTACAACCCGAATATGAGTGCGAAGAGGTAACACCACCGAGGCCACAGAGGAAACGCCCTAGGGAGGAGGAACTTGATCCGAACCGGGAACCGTGAGGAGCCCAACACACGTGGTTCTCACAAGGCACAACCCGAAACTCAAAGGCCCAACGTAAGTATACGACTAACACAACGCCGTGTGCCTCATGTAAGTACCACGACTAATTCTAGTTCTTGTTGTCGTGATAGTTACCAATGGTGCCTCTGCGCCTAGAGTTTCGTGAAGAGGGAGCTTAGTCGAGGCGCAGGAATCGTCCCACCCCAAAGACTTCAAACCACCAAGAACAAGAAGTCGCTTGAAAAGAGGCCAGGCCACGGGAGGCACAAGAAAGCTGAAGTGGTGCGTCATATATTGAGGATAGGGCCGCATGGAGAGCCCTTGGAGCCGAGAACTATCATGGCCACCTTTAGCAACCAAGTGTCCGTTGTAGCCAAGGACACTGTGCCCATCACTTACCTAGACTGGAGGAAAGTCCCGGAGGATCTCAAGAAGAAGGTGTGGAAAGGCGTGAAGGTCCTGTTCTGTTATCCAGGGAAAGAGGAAGGATATGATAAAATAAAATGCAGGAAGCATGTGTGGGCCATTGCAAGCAAAGCGCTTCGCACCCTACGGAACAATCTCTTTCAAAACTATGTGCAGACGGGCCAGTCACCCTTTCAAGACTACAACTTCATAAAGCATGAAGTCCGGGATGAGTTCGTCCCACATTACGACTAGCGAAGAGTATGAAGCCAAGTCTAAAATGGGTAAAGAACTCGCAAAAGAAGAACGAACTTCGTGCACATCCTCGGCATGATAGGATATGTCGGTCATAGGGATGAGTGGCGGCGAAAAGAAAGGGAGGAAGCTGAGAAAAGGATAGAAAATCCATTGAAACCCCTTCCCGAGAGGGCACGTGACTTCTTCTATGCCCGTCGGCCCAAAAACCAAAGGCGGGAACCACGCCCAAGTACAATGACCCAAAGGTCGACGAGGTGGAGAAGAAGGTGATGCTTGTCGAAGAGGCCAAGGAGCACGGGGAGTTCAAACCTAGGAGGGAGCACGACGAGTCGACAGGGCAATCGGAAGACCCGAGCACCGTGGCGAAGTTCGGGCAAGGGCTCGAGGCATAAAATTGAAGACCGTGGATTCCCCGGGCATCCGACGCGAACAACTACCACACGAGGCGAGGTACAAGGAAGACCTAAAGATGCAAGGCTATGAGGAAGCCATAAAAGACATAGTCGAGAAGAAAATAGAAGAGGCATTCACGAGCAACAACCCCAAGCTTCAAGGTCTGCGGGACACTATGCTTCGCAAGCATGGTTTGTCTACGACCGCTGAAGCCAGAAGAACCCGATCGATGATCTCGTCGAACCCACGCCGGGCACTCTATATACCCGTTGGCGAAGGGAAAGAAGAAGGAGGTGGCCCTTCGGCGTGGTGTTTCCAAAGAAATGGTGAGAAATCTTGTACAATAACGAGCCGCCCCCACACGACTATGTCTTGGTGGTGCTGAATTCCATAGAACCAAATTGTGGTGATGAGGAGATCGATATTCTAGGTGAACAAGGAGAAACATTAGACAAGGACCTTCGGGTCGCTCATGAGTACCTATGGAACAAGGAAGACATTGTCCTTATGAAGCCGACACCTCGGATGGCGGCGCCCATGCAGACCCTCCTCCTTCTCCCGGGGTGGTGGCGACAATGACGATGATGATAACAACGACGATGGTGGCCGAGGTGCCGAAAGTCCTCGTCCGAACCCACCTCGAACAACCGAAGGGAGAAGAAGGCGGCAGAGGACCCCCTGTTACGGCTCAAAGCGAGAACACCTTCTCCTTGTGGTGACAAGGGGGCTCGCCGTCCTCCCACGCCGTTCAAGCGCCCAATGGTCGAGGAGGTTTGAAAAATGTGACAGTATAGCAAAAAATACATGGCTAATTTGTACTATGCATTAATTGGTGGCTAATTAAGTTCAATTCACATGCATAGGATTGTCAACACCGCTCATAGCGAATCGGAAGGACGATGATGTCGAATGTCTCCCCAAAGACCGAAGAAGGAGCTATCAAAAGAAGATGAGGAAGTTCTTGCTATGACCAACAAATTCTTAGATGATGCGGACATGGCGAAAGCTAGCGAGCAAGAAAAGAACCTCCGATTGGCTAAGAAGAACCCCCGGGGCCGTGAAGACCGGGTAGTAGTAGGTATGCGTATATGTATGCTAATCTCAACCAAACTTAGCCAAACATATTACATATGCGTGCGTAGCTAGATGATGCTAACGTACACCTCCTTCACGATAGGAGATATGCGTCCCCTAAGCGGGGACAATGGGTCAGCCCGGAATGCCCGAACTTCTTTGAGCTTGGCAAGTTCATGGTGCCCAAGGGCCAGCTACTCGAGGACGAGGCGTGGGACACTCGGAGGTTCCACATATTATATGAGCATGCAACTAAGCGAGGGGTGTCGGAGTTTCATTACAGGGGTTCCCAAAGAGCTCTTTCACTTGGACTTCGATATTCCACTGCCATTAGGCTTCAACGAAATGTGGCGGTTGCTACGGCACAAGGACCTCGACCAATCCGTTGTCACACTCTTTGCTGCGTGAGTTTGTTTATGCATTACCCGCTCGTACAACACTAATTCTAGCACTCCTCCTATAATGACTTGACGACATGTGTGCTTGCAGGATGCAAGCATGGATAGCCCGAGAGATGAATGAGCCAACTGTGTATCTATGTCCAGCGTATATAGACGTGGCGGAAATTTCTGGATATTGGCTAGAGAGCGAGAGGAACCAAGAGCTCAAGAAGTTGGGCAAGCAAGCACAATATGAACTCATGAAACAACGGATCGATCAAAAAGTTAGAGAGATGGCGACTACATCTATAAGTGCATGAAGAAGGTCAAAGAGGAGGGGAGTCTCATTGCAGCCCAACATATCAAGTAAGTCAAAAGGATATTAGGTTAATTATTCAATACTTTTATTTTTTGAACACTTGAAATCTATATCTAATCAAATATAATGGTGTAGCCTGGCCGGTATATGTACAACAGCGGTCATGGGCCACTAGATTACTTGGGTAATCTTCCCTTAGGATGGATGTGCCCTTAGGATGGACTTGTTGGATGATGTGCCAAAAGGCCTCTATAAGCATTTTGAAGAGGCTCTGCAACTGTAAGTCACGACACTTCTATATTATTTCATACCACACACAACATACATATTAAGTTTGACATACATAGTTGTTGACACTCTTGGATTTCGTCATGTGGGCTTACAAGGATTACTTGGCCGACCCGATTCAATCGACGGGAGGACCAACATACGCAAAAGGATGCATAAGGACAAAATGAAGATCAGGCGAGATTACCCGGTATGTAGCATTACTCTCGTTTGCTCGTCCATATTGCTCTCATAATATTCTAACCATTTTTAAATTACATATATCGCGCATGCAAAGGCCCTAAGCAGCCTGCAGGCACATCCCCCGTGGTCGTTTCTATGCCCGTCAGTCATGAGGCGCAGATGGCGTACCGTGGTACCGGCATGAGTGAAGAAGAGAACCACGTAAAATTGGTGGATGAAAGACGCCCGACAAGGACCTTTACGTTCAGGGGATGTGGTTGCCGACATCCGTAGGGCCGTCACCGGCGACATTGTGCTACCTACCGGCCACTTCTTCGACCCTCGAGAGCCAGCTTGCCGAGACGCGGCGGGTTATGGGAACTACGGACCTGGAGGAATAAGTTAGACATGTCGGACTATAGGTGGGGTGGCCCTTTTTTGATTAGATGTCGATTTGAAATTTGTAACCTAAACTTGATCGATCGTTCGATCGAGTTTGTAAAACTGATGGTCACTTTTAAACTAAGTGCTTGAATGTCGAAAACATGTCACTTGAATGTCGAATTGTGATGCATGTTCAAGATTTATGTAAATATTCTCTTATTTTATTATTTAATATGTGGTGTAGATCATAATTTATAATTTTATAATATTTATGATTTATTTTTTATTAATCCTGAATTAATTAACCATGGCGGTTAAATTACAAAAACCGCCATGGTTAATTTATTAACCATGGCGGGCACATTAAGACAACCGCCACGGTTAATCTATTAACCGTGGCGGTTTTTGTTAAATAACCGCCACGGTTAATAGATTTTCCGTGGCGGCAGGAAACCGCAGTTCGATTAACCGTGACCCTAGCTGCGTGGCGGTTTTAATGCCCGCCACGGAAAATCTAAAAAACCGCCACCGGTTCAATTCAGTAGTAGTGTCTAGCACTTCATCAACACATCAAAGATGCTTACATCTCAACACATCAGCCGAGTACTAGTAGTCTCATAACCGAGAAAAAAAGAGGGCGACAATGCATTCAGAGTCAAGCATCTCATGTCATAGCATTCAGAGTCACACTACAGATTTTATGTCACACTACAGAATGGCCACACAAATTCACCTCGATATGATATAAATTGGCAAAGAAGAGATCTATTTTAACTAATCGTTCCTAGGAGGCAAAGTGCATCAGGTATGCCAATCATGAATTGCCAAGAACCGTGGCAGCAGCCTGCAGGCACACACACTCTACCTCCACTCTCTCTCGTCAGCTATAAGTAGGTCACCTGCTGGCTGCTGCTTCCACTAATCCATTATCCATCTATCCTTGCAAATCAAGCACAACGCATCCACCAAATCCACACACCATCGATCGAATCGAAGAGAGTTTGAGCTAGGGAGGAAAAGAGATCACAGATGGAGAGGATGCTTGGTGGTACCTGCGAACTCGCGATGGGACTCTGTGCTCCTTGTAGCCATACTCCTGCCACTACCCGGCCGTGGATGAGGAGGGCGCCGCCTGGCCGTGCTGTCCGTGTAGGACGAGGAGGAGGCGGCCGGGGACTGTTAGCGGCCCGGCCGGACTGCAGCTTGAGTCGAGGGTTAGGGTTAGGGGACACGCAACGGCCACCGGGCCGGGGAGTGGAGGCGAGGGAAGGAGGCAAGGCGGCGGGGTGGAGGCGTCGGGGTGCCGGCGTGGACCGACGGCGGCGGCGTACGGTCCGGATGAGCAGCGGCGCGGCCGCCGCGAGTGCCGCCTCGAAGTGGGAGACCGACACTGCTGATTCGTGATTTTCTTGTCCGGGGAACTTCGGTCTATTCGGGTTCTCGGGTAACCGAAATAATAGCCCGAAAACCGATGTAGAGTTTGGTCTATTCGGGTTCGGTTCGAACCTAGGACCGAGGACCAATGGTTCGGTCCATTCGGTTCGGGTTCGGTCCGTTCGGTCTCACTACACCACAACACTTTTTTAGGGGTCGGACATTTGACGCTAAAAGTTGTTTTTATCGTTGGGTAATCTGTCCCTAAAGATAACCCGAGAGACTATCTGTCGCTAAATAATTATGTAGCGATTTACGGTCTCGGTTCGGCCCTGTTCGGTCGTTCTCGGTTAATTCGGGTTTTGGCGCCGGCTGGCCGGCGGGAGCGAGCATCCTACCGTATGATTGCGGCAAGACCTCGCGGGCGAAGGGCTGCCCCTTGGCATGGAGGCTGCTGCTGCCATTACTTTTCGATGGCATGGCCCCTCGCTTCCCGAGCAAGCATTGATGGGGCGGTCCGCCGTCACCCGAGGAGACGGATTCTTCGATCCGGAAAGGTACTCAAGATGGTGTCGGCGGAGGGCGCGCTGTGGCGGTGGCGGTGACCTGCACCGCGGTTCCTCTGACGAGGCCGCTGTAGGGTCGAGATGGGGACGAGAGGGGGGTTGAATAGTCCTTTCTAAAACTAATTGCGCCGGCTAAACAAATATAATACGGAATTGAAACTATTCGTTTAGCCAAGACTTCACCCCTCTAGCTAGGACTCTAACTCACCTCACAAAAGATCCTACACAAAGCAAATGAGGTGATAAGCCTAGCTTGAGCTCCTAACCGTTTCTATTGCAAGGTCACACAAACCTATGCACTAGTACTTCAAACAAGGGTGAGCTCCTACACAATTCTAATGAGCAAAAGCACAAAGCCAACCTAAGCTCACTAGATGCACAATGGACAAGGCGACACACGCCTAACCCAAAGGCTCAAATTACTTAGCTACACAAACTAAGCAAGACAACTAAACAAGCTACACAAGCTAGTAATTGCAAGAGCTACTCCACAAGCACAAGCACAAGGTATATATGAATGTAAATACAAAGCTTGTGATTTGGAGAATGCAAACCACCGAGAAGAGTAGACAAGTTGACACCGGTGATTTTTTACCGAGGTATCGAGAAGCTTGCCAACTTCCCCTATTCCTCGTTGTGTCGACCAACACCTTGGGTGGTTCCTTCCTGTTTCACCTAGATGGTTCTTCGATTGTGATCCGCAAAATCACTTGCCCCTCAAGGCACGCCCGCAAAGGCACCGCCAAGACACCACTCTCAAGTGAGCCCCTCAAGGCACCGCGATTGAACCCACACTCACAAGTGAGGTAACTCAATGACACGCTCTAGTAGTGTCGCTCTTCGCGATCCCCGCGAGGTGAGCACGAACCTCTCACAAATCCTCCTCCGGAGCACCGCACAATCTCCCTTGCGAGCTTCAACGGAGTCTCTTGCCACCAAGCCGTCTAGGAGGTGGCAACCTCCAAGGGAAACAAGCACACTGGCTTGCAACACGATCACCTAGTGCCACACGATGCAATCTCTCAAAGCAATCGCACTAGAATCGCTCACTCACTCAATCGGATGAACACTATCAAGTTAGAGTGAGTTGGGAGGGCTCTCTAGCACCACAACACAAGCCACCAAGGCCCAAGTGTGCTCAGCAACCAGCCATGGCCGGCCACAATAAGTATATATAGGCTCCATCCAAAATAGAGCCGTTGGTAGTTCAAAGAACACTTTCTGCGTGTTGATCGGGACGCCTGCAGGCCGGACTTCGTCCATGCGTCCGGTCCGCTTCCGGTCACAACCGATAAACCCCTGCGGCCCCTGGCCGACAGCTCCAAAGCGTGCATCCGGTCCGCGGCTTCGGTGGTGACGGACTCACCCACCATGCGTCCGTCGGCGTTGAAAACAGCTTCGAATCACGGGGGCTTATCGAACCGACCCGGAACCGGCCGACCGGACGGTCCGGTCAACGGGCCCGGCGTCCGGTCGCCCCGCTCTCTTGCGCGAACGTCGTTTCTCCGTCGCCTTTGCTTCGACATGCTACCCAACAAGTATACCAACTTGAGCACGAGGAATAGCATGTTTACACCACCACGATACATCCGGCGCAATAGAAAATATGCATCTCATTTTCTCCAAAGGTGTGTGTGTTCTAAAGAGAGGGGTGGCCTTCTTTATATAGGAAAAGGAGGAAGAGAATGGAGGGCTCTCCATGTTTCTATCAAATTCACGGGCATGCAACCGCCTTCTCTTGGCGCCAAATTAATTCCCATGGCATGCAACCAAGCATTCTTGGCGGGAATGTCTTCTTCCACGCATGCCACCTTCTTCCAAGCCATGCAACGCATATATATGAAATGTTTTGGCGGGATTCCTTGGCGCCATCCCGAAAAGCACCTTCATGCACCGCCTCTTCTCCTTCGGGCGCTGGTCGTAGCAAAGCGGCGGGATCGGGGGCGATGTCGCGGCGGGCGCCGCGGGTGCAAATGCCACCGTGAGTTTGGCCCGCCTCATGCCCGGTTTTGGCGGTGGGCTTGTGGCCCACCTGGTCGCGTCCTCGGGGGTGCTTTGGCCTGGTTCGCGTTAGTTTTGGCCTCGGTGGCATTTCCCTTGTCCAAAGCGCAGCTCGATGTGCGCTTTCCTCTACCTTCTAACGTTACTTTTACCTGTTTCCACGTTTATGCACGCAAAACATATTTTCTTCGAATACAAGTGGAACTAGGTGAGTAGTAAAGGTTTATATGACATAAGTGTGCTTTTCCCTCTTATTTAGAGCTAAGTTGACGGTATAAAATGTATGATAGTGACCGCCAACAACTCTCCCAAAGCTTAACCTTTGCTCGTCCCAGCAAACGGCTAAGTGTTTGGTTGTTGATCGGGAGTTGCTTTAATGCCGATATAAATCAAGATGTACCATGTTTATAACAAAGTGTTACTCATTGTTTAAATAAGTTGGCATTTTCATCTATCCTTATTACTTGAATCATATGGGGCTTATGACATTTTCCACTTTCTTGGGTAGATGCCGATAGAACGGTTTTATAGAAACACTACTTATTCATTCTTTAGATCAACTATTCATCCGTGATATATTTCTCTATTCTTTTTTTTGAATACTTTCGAGAGAGTATGGGTTTTTCTTTTTTTCTTTTTCTTTTCTTTTTTTTTTTGTTTGAGAGGTGGGCTCTACTGCCCTACAGGCTTGTGTCCTTTATTTCCTCTCCCTTTTTTTTTTTAGGGATGTGGGCTCTACTCGCCCTCGGACATTGTCCATTTTTCATCCCTTTTCTCTCTCCCTTTTTTTTTTTAGATTCGGATTTCCGGATGTCAAGTTTCTCTAAGAACAAAATTATAGTAGAATCTTTTGTACCATATCATATCGGCAACAACTTAGGAAAGGATCATGTACTTGCAACCCACAATTTATCAAGTTTTTAGGACAAGACAATTTTAGCCAACAAACTTAAACATTGAGGAGTTCCAAGTTAAAAACTAGGTGCAAACTGATTTATAAACGAGCAACTATACATCATTTCAACTTAAGAGAGATTTACACAATCCTAAGTCACATAAAGGAGTGGAATAAATTATTTATGTTTATTATTATTATATATATATATTTTTTATATATATATCTCATTATAAGATAAGAGATTGGATAAAAGAAATATGAGATACTAGTTACCCTTGTGGGAGTACTCCCCCAAGCTAGCTTTTAACTTACCTCTTGTGATGTTGCTAGTTGGTGCACGTCATGGCCTGATTTGTCGCTCATGGCTGCCTTTGAGCGTGCTAGGAGACTTTCCCCAAGCTTGTCTTTTGAATGATATCAAAATAACAAGACAAACATACTCGAGGTTGAAAGGTTTATTTTATCATTGTTATCTATATATATATGTATATATTTTTAATCAATTTTACCAGAATTTTTTTATCTCTATTGATATCTTCAAAACTTACCCTCGTGAGGTTTGATAGGTTCTGTGGGGGTCCATATGATCATCCTAACTCTATACTAGTAATTTTTGGTTCAATAATCAGCCTAGACGCCATGCCTAATTTGATCAAGGCAAACTTTATGACCTAAGCACCATGCTTAATTCAAAAAGTTTATGGAAATATGATCATTACATCTAAACTAAGCACCATGCTTAATTTAGGGAATGTATGACCAACCTCCAAACCCAAGTATACCAATGTAGAGAAAGGAAGTATGCAAAGATTAACAAGATTCATTCAATAGAGGTTAAGATATTGAAAGGTAAACAATATATTTTTTTATTTATTTTATTATCAAAATTTTATTAACACGAAGATATTATTATGACAAAAAACAAATGATAATTGTAGATTTACCTTCGGCAATGGCTTACCCTTTTAATGTCCATTGGGCGGGACTCTTCTCCTTTCATTGTCCCGATGGAGGTACATCCGAGAAGTTGATGTAGATGTTGATCCTTCTACCCGCATACCGCTTAATACATGTTTGTGGTTGCTTTTGGGTTGTTTGTTTTTAGTATGTTTAGGCATGTTGAACCCATTGAATGGAAACCTTATTGTTTGTCCTTCCATATGGAAATCGACATTCCCGCCTCCTACGTGTAGGACTTGCATTTGTAGTTTTAAGAAATGGTCTCCCTAGGATTGGTGGAACTTCCCTATTGTGGCCCATGTCTAGAACAACAAAGTCTCGAGGGAATTAATGTGCCTCGAATGTTCACCAAAATGTTCTTGGCTAAACCCTCGGCTTTCTTAGTGATTGATCTGCCATTTGTAATTTAAAATTGGCATTGGACAAAGGTTCACCTAATATTTTATCATACATTACCTTGGACATGATGTTGACGCTTGATCCAAGATCGCGAAGGCGTCCCCTAAAGACATGTGGGCCAATTGAGCATGTGATCGTCGGGCGGCCAGGGTCTTCTTTCTTGGCAGTGAATGGTGGCTCAGTAGGGCGCTCATTGTTTTCCCGACACGAGAGGTTTACCGGACCCCATTGAGATCATATTAACATATTTGAGAGAAGTTTTTCGGTTGTCCCATAATCTTTTCTCGAACCATAGCAAATGTAAAGCGTGGAACATCCGAGCTAACTGAGTTTTCTACCATTTAATTAAAGGTCATTTGGTTTTTCACACAAGAAGTTAAAATTTCTATTTTAGAATTCATATCTTTAATTATTCCATCATTAAGCATTAACTTCTTATTTAGATTTTCAATTATGTTTGCTTGTCTCAAAACCAAGTTTTTTCAATGAAAGGTAATTTGAATTATAACTTGAGTTGGAATTTGAATTACCGTCTTGGTTGTGTAGGTGCGACTGGTTATTCCACCCATTATGGCCTCCTTGTTGGCGGAACCCGTTGTTGTTGTAGCTGGTGTCTCCATGAGTTTCGGGGCGCCGTCCCCCGAATGGCCAACATTGCCACAAAATTCGCATGTCAAATGCGAGTCTATGGCCTTGGCGATTGCCATACATTCCTTTTTAGCGGCGCATTCTTCAAGCCTCTTTAATAGGAGACCTATTTTTGCAAAGATGCTCATCCATCTCCTCCATGGTTTGCACGCCTTCTTGTTGTTTGTTTTCCTCCCCCAACCACGATTGGATATCATTTTTCTCGATAAGAGCCGTAGCTCTATCAATGGTGAGGGAGAGGAAGGCACCTCCAAAGATGGCATCGATGTGATCCTTTGACATGGGTGTTAACCCATTGTAGAAGTTCTCGGCCGCGAGCGATTTTCCATCTCGTGGTGCGGGCATGCTTGAATGTACTCTTGTAGCCCGTCCCCACGCCTCACGGATGGGCTCCATGGAATTATCTTTGAAATTGGCAATCCTTCCCCTTAGGGTATTGGTTTCGCTCAAGGGGAGAACTTGGTGAGGAACGCCGTGGAACATTTACTCCACGTGTTGGCGGCTTCCGTGTCTTTATAGAACCATCGTTTTGCCTTCCCCGCGATGGAGAAGGGAAACAGACGAGTCTAATTGCGTGCCCGGTGCAACATCTTTGAGGACAATGGTGTCGCAGAGCTCGAGGAAGTGTTGAAGATGCGGCGCTTGCGTCCTCACTTGGCAAACCACTAAATAGGTTTGCCCGCACCATCCTCGATTAGGCCGGATCGGATCTCGAAGTTCTCCATGCCTATATTGATAGCGGGCCCAACGGGCACGTTGGCAATAGAGGGGACGAGTGATTGCAGTGATTTGGCCATGAGTGAAGTAGCGAGATGGTGTGGGGGTGATTGGTTTGTTTGTCGGTGGAGTAGCGGGAGAAGAAGTGGTACGAGATCGGTTCTTCCTTAGGAGTGCCTCCGGATTAGTGGTGTAGTTGTTCAACGAGGGGACAAACCAATCGTACACTATCCTCGTTTTCATCCACAACGAGAGAAAAACATGAAAAGATTAGCCTGCATGAGTAATGGCTACTATACACGCATATCATCATGAACATATCCAACTAGTTTCTTTTAACCAATGCCTTCCCCGGAAGCGGCACGAAAATGCTTGTTGGCATTTCTTAGCATCATTGCTAGTATTAGCAATGCTTTGCCTAAGAATACCTTAACGATAGTTCTGAGCGTTCTGAGAACAAGTCCGCAAAGCGCCGCGTAATTATCATTGTAGCATTTCACCCGGGAGTATTCGGGTATCGTTCATTTATATTTTCCCATGGGAAGGCATGGTAAAAGACTCTAACTTGGATATGGTAAGATAACATGTTTGCATAATAAACCAATACTCAATACGGGGGTAAGTCCCGATAGGTTTTAAGATAGTGTGACACACACTTGAGCCAAAGGTTAAGGATAAAAGAGAAAACAAAGAATAAAAAAGAATGTCCTAAGTGAAGTAGGCATGTTCTAGTATAATTGTGCTAAGAACAAGTTAATGATCATACAAGGTATACGAGACAAAGTGAGATGGTCGGGGAGATGCCCGCACTGTCGCGCGGCCGAAGGACACTTTCGAACTCCTACTCAATACCCGAACGTGGAGGTGCTAGGGGCGGACAGGGGCTGTCACCACACGCGCCGCCTACCTCACTACCGTGGGGCACCGACATATCCCGAAGGCTCCGTGCACCCGGGCTCCATGCCCGTGTGCACTAAGGAACTACCCATACCCCCATGGACTCGACCCTACGGATCAACGAGCAAGAATATGGGCAAACCCGAAGGTACGACAGGACCGCCATCTAGACCTCATGATATATATTGCATGAATGATTAAGCATAACGTTCTATATGACAAAATCATAACGTAGGAACTATAGCCTAGTTTCGCATGCCATGCATGATTATGTCACAGAACAACATGTTATGACAATAACATATAAACTATATGCAAGTTCATATGTCAAGATTATAACATGAAAACCTTGCTCTAGTTCTATAGCACAACTATAATAATAAGATGAGAGCAAGACTTTGGAATAAATCATATTTGTATTCATACCGAGATTCTTCTCCAAAGTACAAGCTTTCCAATGAAGCTTTGCCTATTCACAAACTAATCCTAAGTCTAAAGTGTGAGCGTGTAGAAGAGGAATGGCTCCAAGGTGTCTGTGTTCTAAAGAGAGGGGGTGGCCTTCTTTATATAGGAAAAGGAGGAAGAGAATGGAGGGCTCTCCATGTTTCTATCAAATTCACGGGCATGCAACCGCCTTCTCTTGGCGCCAAATTAATTCCCATGGCATGCAACCAAGCATTCTTGGCGGGAATGTCTTCTTCCACGCATGCCACCTTCTTCCAAGCCATGCAACCGCATATATGAAATGTTTTGGCGGGATTCCCTTGGCGCCATCCCGAAAAGCACCTTCATGCACCGCCTCTTCTCCCTTGGACGGCTGGTTAAGTAGCAAAAGCGGCGGGATCGGGGCCAGTGTCGCGGCGGGGCGCGGCGGGTGCAAATGGCCGCCGTGAGTTTGGCCCGCCTCATGCCCGGTTTTGGCGGGTGGGCTTGTGGCCCACCTGTGTCGCGCGTCCTCGGGGGTGCTTTGGCCTGGTTCCGCGTTAGTTTTGGCCTTGTGGCATTTCCCTTGTCCAAAGCCGCCAGCTCGATGTGCGCTTTCCTCTACCTTCTAACGTATTTTTACATTTCCATGTTTATGCACGCAAAAAACATATTTTCTTCGAATACAAGTGGAACTAGGTGAGTAGTAAAGGTTTATATGACATAAGTGTGCTTTTCCCTCTTATTTAGAGCTAAGTTGAGTATAAAATGTATGATAGTGACCGCCAACAAAGGCCTACTCTACGCTTCCCCAAGAGATCGTCGATCACATGTGGCCATCAATGAAGAGGAGGGGCGGGGAAGATGGGGAACGCCTTGGATCCGGGGCCCGAGCAGGCCGCCCGCGGATACGAGGGATCTTGGCGTGCCACGAAGACTGCGGGGGCGCTATCATTGCTCCTCGCAGGAGGAAGAGCGGAGGCGGCATAGCGATAACCCGGTCATGTCGGGGACGCTAATGGCGCCTGGCATCGAGGCGGTGCCATTAACTCCGTTCTTTGCGGCGACCTCAACCGTGCGCAACCCGCCATGACCAGGTACTGCACTCTCCTCAGCGTCCTAGGCGCCATGCCTCTGAACTTCATCGGCCCGAGGCGCCGCACCTTCCCATCCGTGGGATATTGCGTGAATTCTACGCCCGAGGTTGCGCACTCGCGCCCTTCCACTACTCGGGTAAATGCCGGCAACCCGCTTCCACCGGAGCGCGGCAATGGCGCCCCTTGCTCATCACCGGGAGCCGGGGCGTCGGCTGGCTATAAAACCTCCCTCAAGGGTCGTTGCTTCGGATGCTGGGCAAGGATCACAAGTTACTGAGTGTCGAGATCCCCTTCGCTGCCTTGCTTGCCTCGGTGTTGGCCACCTAGCTCGGCGCTGCCCTGCAAAGCGCTTTGGCCTCCACCGCCCACCCATTCATTCTCGCCCGAAGTTCCCAAAACCCCCGTTTAAGTCCCGATTAACCTTTCCTAAACCCGACATCCAAAGCCGACTCACCTTCCCCGCTTCTTTGGAGAGGGGGAAGGAGATATACTGGAGATCGCGGAGACCCCACCGACGGCTGAGGAGCGCGCGTTGGCCATTATCCGGGGATGCCGGAGGGCCGGCCCCCACTTGAGGTGGCCGTGATCGCGACGCACGCCATGGCCGAGGAGGTCACCCGGTCAGCAGACGGGGCAATCCTGGCGGTGGCGCAGGATGGGAAGAGACACGAGGAGATTGCCATCGGCGACATCACTAAGGTCCTCGCGGGGTGTCTTGCGCTCTGACGGGGCGAGATGCGCACGACGCGCCACCAACCGGAGAAACTTCATGATCTGTTCAAGCGACCTCTCGAAGACATTGGCCATGCGTGTGGGCAGCATTCGAGCTGGGGGAGTCCAATTCACCATCCTCCCCTGGGTCGAGAACGCCCATGCCGCGGATTCCACCTGGTGGTACCATGTGCGTATGGCCATCGAGAACTTGCCGGATCAGGCCTGGAACCTTGGTGCTCTGCAACAGGCTCTGGGTGATGTCGCCTCTTTGACAAGATCGACCGCGTCACCTACCACCAGCAGGGCTCAGCAATCATCTATTGTTGGGCTGGATCGCGGTATCTGATCGGTACCCGCGTGTGAAGATCTTCACTCTGTTCGATGGGGTGCAGGCGTGACTCGGCGCCGAGGGGCGTGGGATGCGGTGGAGCCGCCGCCACCCGGCGACAAGGGCACACCCTCATTGTCCACCTGGATGTGGTGGAGGACTGGACTCCTCCGAGAAACTGCACCACCTCCTCACGAACAAAGCGGGCGTCGTCGCCCATATCCTATGATGAGGAAGAGTACCCATGTGTGCTGTCTTTCATTTGGACACCATGCGTCCTTGACGGCCTCGACCGTCCGGGGTCCAACGAAAGTGTCGGGCTCCGGCTTAGGGGCCCGTGTGCGGCCCGCACGGCGACAACAACAATGATGGTCATGAGGATCACCGCCGTAGCACGCTCACGGACACCGGCAGCCAGGCCCTCACCTCGGCCGCGCTTGTCCGGGGTGCCGGGCGATGCGGCGTAGCAGCGCGATCGGTCTCCACCCACCTCCCGCGCGTAGGGAACGGAACAAAGATGATGTGCAAGAGGGACGAGGCGGCGAAGCGGAGGCAGCACGCGGGAGATGAACGTTGTCGCCCCAGCCGCGACCCAATGCGTTGGGGAGGACGCCGACCGGAACGCCGCAGTCGCTCCCCACACCGAGATCGGGTGCGCCACGTGCGGGCGGCTTCCCTGATGGGTGCAGCGGGGCACGCCGGGGCGACTGGGCTCTGCCGGCTCTGCGGCTCGCTGCACACGCGGCGGATGGTGCGCCATCTCTACCACCGAGGCACCCAGACCCGATGATGGACTTCTACAAGGAGACGGCGTCGTCGGCGACGACATTTGGCCGGCGGTGCACAGGTTGATGATTTCTCACGACCCGATGATTGGTGAGGCTATAGAGGGCTGTGCGTGCGGCGCTGCGAGCCCAGCCGAGTTTCCCACGGCGCTATGACTCACCGTGCAGCTCTCGGTTATGCGTGCTAAACCGGCAATCGGGACAAGCTAGCGGCCGAACAAAAGAGGCCGCCGCACTTGGGCCGGGCAATGTGATCCACCGGGACCGGGGCTCAGCAGGTACACGACGGATAGGGGACCGCGGTGGGGATCACAGAGCAGGTTGCAGAGATGATGCTTGAGGAGCGCCGGGACAGTATCGTGGAGAGTATCTTCATTCACTGTGAGCAGCCGATCCCGAGACCCCGATCAGCAGCGGCGAAGAAGGGGAAGGCCAAGGCGAGCAAGTTCATGGACATGACGCCGAGGAGGAGTTCAAGGCAGCAGGCCAAGGTCCGCTTCGTGCCGCCTCCAAGCACGCCACGCATCGCCTGGTCAAGGCGTTCGAGGTGGTTGAACCTGACGAGCCGATTGGGGAGCAGGCATTGGAGGCCTATGCTAGGCACTGGTGCTCCTCTCCCCCCAGCGCACATTGAGGCCGTGCGTTGCCTAACCCGCTAGACCAATGGACTGTGATTGCGGCATCGGCCAAGCGCCTGGCGGCGGCGAGAGGGAGCGAGGCAATGGTTTATGGAGCGGCATGATCGGGGAGATTTCTAGCGGTCGGGATTCATCGGTTATCATGATAAGTAGGGCTGTATCCGTGTGTTTAGATGGATGTAGTCGCCCGGCTTTGGCGAGTGCAGCCTTGTATCGAGTTGTGTTGCGAGTTGTGTTGTGTGTAGTCTGGTCAGAGGCTTAACCTCTGAAACCCATCTAGCTAGCCATGTCAAGAGTGATGTTGGGTGTTGGCAAAAGTGTGGTGTTAGATGTAGATGGCCTGTGAGAGAGGCCTGTGGGTATGTTCTAAGTTCAGTCGATTCAGTTTGGGTATCCCGTGGCCCATCTGTGTCGGGTTCGTTCCTACAGCAGTTTGCCAAAGTTTTCATGGATAGAGACGACCTATCACTGTTAACTTGGAATGTGAGAGGCCTCAATGATGCTGCAGACAGAGAACTTGTCAGAGAAATAGTTAATTGTGCAAATCCACTCATTGTGTGCATCTCTTGCTTATGAGTCTCTTGGACATGACCTGATCTCTTACCTAGAGCTGGGGCACAAGGGACCAGAGGAGGAGTTCTGCTAGCTTGGAACAAGGATATGATATCAGTGGCAAATGCAGTCATCAGAACTTTCACAATTTCAGCCATGATCACAGTAGCATCATCTAGCACACCCTTCCTGATAACAACTTGCAATGGTCCGACAGATGATAATAGGAAAGAGGAATTCCTTGTAGAAATGAGAAACATCAAACCTGCTAGTGGCACCCCATGGATCATTGCGGGGGACTTTAATCTTATCTATTAGGCAAGTGACAAGAACAATCTGAACCTGAATCGCGGTGATGGGAAAATTCATAAGAGCCCTCGGATGAGTGTGAGTTATTAGAGATTGCCTTGCAAAACAGAAAGTTCACTTGGTCAAATGAAAGAGAGCGCCACGACTATGGTGAGGCTGGACAGGGTGTTCTCAGACTCCGGATTGGGAAGTGGCATTCCCCAACTTCGCCCTGAGTGCATTAGCAGTAGGTACTTCGGATCATTGCCCTGTGTTCCTAAATCGTCAAGACAGAGTTATCAAAAAAGCTACCTTCAGATTTGAGAATCACTAGCTCAAGATTGGGGGTTTTCGAGAAGTGGTGTTGGAAGAATGAAGCAAGCCACAGGCGGGCTCGGCCAACAATGTGCTCAAGAACAAACTAGCGTATCTTGCAAGAGCTCTTCGCGGTTGGGGAAAACACCTCTTCAGTAATGCAAGTATGCAACTTCACATTGCAAATGAGGTTGTATGCAGACTGGACATTGCGCAAGAGAGCAGGCAGCTGTCTGATTAGGAAGTCAAGCTTAAAAGGATCTCAAAATCAGAATGCTCGGTTTGGCGGCACTTGAAAGAAGCCGGAGAAGGCAGGCATCAAGAGTCACAAACATAAAGGCCGGAGACGCTTGCACTCGCTTCTTTCATCTCAAAATGGCAGCACGGAAACGTCGTCGGTTCATCCCATCACTCAAACAGAAGGCGGCGCTGCAGTGCGGAAACATAGTGAAAAGCAGGAGGTGCTGCAAAACTACTTCGAGAGGTTGCTGGGTACAAAAGTGGGGCGCAGACGATCGCTTAATTGGGACTCTCTGAACCTAGACACTTTATAGCAGATTCCGGGCCTTGAACTGGACAGGGAATTTACAGAGGGAGAGATCGAACATGCATCAAGAGTCTACCTAATGAGAAGGCGCCTGGACCAGACGGTTTCACAAATGATTTTTATAAGCACTGCTGGGACATCATCAAAACAGGCGTGGTCGGGCGTTTCAATCCTTCTATGCACAACAGGCTGGTACTCTTGAAGATCTAAACAGGGCAAATGTGGTGCTCCTCCCCAAGGCTGAAATTGCGATGGAGGCCAAGGACTTTAGGCCTATTAGTCTGATTCACTCTTTTGCAAAGCTTCTGACTAAGGTACTATCAATCAGGTTGGCAACATACATGGACAAACTCATTTCTTCATCTCAAAGTGCATTCATCCGGAGAAGGTGCATCCAAGAAAATTTCATGTTTGTAAGAGGGCTAGCGCGGCATTATCACAGAACAAAAACTCCTGCCTGCCTCATCAAACTGGACATAACCAAGGCCTTTGACTCTGTGTCCTGGGAGTACTTGATTGAGCTTCTGCGCATGAGGGGTTTCCCAACAAAATGGATCGATTGGCTATCTATTATTCTGCGTACTTCATCCTCCTCAGTGATGCTGAATGGCTGCCCTGGAGAACCAATAAGACATAGAAGGGGGCTCAGGCAGGGTGACTCCCTATCCCCCTACCTTTTTATCCTCGCAATTGACTGCCTAAACAAAATTTTCGAGGTTGCAACACAATTGGGGCATCTTTCTAGACTCAAAGGCAGGTATGCAAACCTGAGGATCTCAATGTACGCTGATGACGCGGTAATCTTCAGCAACCCAAAGAAGGAAGACATAACATGCATTATGGAGATAATGAAGGCGTTTGGTGAGGCAACTGGACTTCAAATAAATATGCAGAAGAGCACGGTTGCTTCTATCAGATGTGCAGCCATTGACATAAATGAGGTACTACATAGTTTCCCGGCCCAAGAGTAAACTTCCCTTTAAAATACCTCGGTCTACCATTGACTCGGCAGGGATGAGACTAGTGCACCTTCAATATATTCGGGATAGGTCAAAAACTAAAGTGGCTGGATGGCAAGGTCGATGCGCTTACCTTGGCCGGACGAAGAGAGCTGGTTCGGTCTGTGATCAGCTCCATTCCAAAGTGTACCTTCTAACATGGTTAAGGCGCCTAAGAAATTCATCAAAAGAGTTCTGAAAACTGCAAAAAGAAGGTTCTTGTGGGCGGGTGACAAGGAGCTTACTTGGTGGCAAGTGCAAAGTGGCTGGACCAAGGTCTCCACACCAACCGAGTTTGGCGGGCTAGGAATCATTGACCTTGATAGGTTCGGTCGAGCACTTAGACTGAGATGGCTATGGTTCATGTGGGAGGATAGACCAAGACTATGGAAAGGGATGGACATTCCAGTTGACAAGGGCGATGAGTGTCCGTTCTCCGCGGGCGACACCGGGTCACGGTGGGGAATGGGGAAACAGCGAAAATTCGGACTTCCGAGAAGGCTGCACGGGCAGGCTCCGACATCAACATATCCAAAGCATTGTACGACCCACAAAGAAGAGAAAAAATAGGTCGGGCCTGTGATGCCCTCAATGGAGGTAATTGGATTACCGATGTGGACCACAACATGTCTCAGCAGGTTATTGGGCAATTCATTTCACTTTGGGTTGATTTGAGAGAGGTGTTCCTTCAGCCAAATCAGCGGGACGCCATCACTTGGCTGCACACATCAGATGGGGTGTATTCTGCAAGCTCGGCTTACAAATTACAGTTCATTGGTAGGATCAAGTCAAACACGGCAAAGACCATTTGGAAGACAAAAGCGCCACCTAAATGCCGTTTTTTCGCCTGGCTCATGCTGCAGAATAGGCTATGGACAGCAGCAAGGCTCTTGCTAAGACAGTGGCCGAATGACTACTTTTGCCAGCTATGTCTAAGAAATCTGGAGACCGTGGATCACTTGTTCCTTGAATGCAGCTGCTCCAAGACAGTTTGGGCAAAGGTAGCAGTTTGGATCCATGCTCCTTCACTACTGCCTGACAGATGGAACAAAGAAGATGACTTGGGGCAATGGTTTGTGGGGCTGAGTGTTGGAGCGCGATCGCATAGAAAAGGAGGGGTACAGTCCATGGAAATGCTCACCTTTTGGGAGATTTGGAAGTTACGAAACAACCGGGTTTTCAACAGGATTGAAAGGTCGCCGGAGCAAATCTTCAGTACTATCCAAGATGAAGCAAGGACGTGGGTACGGGCAGGTAATTTAGCCCTTGGCGGAGTACTGCCACAGGTGGGACACACCATAGGATTAGCGGATGAGTTGAATAACCATGTAATTGTAAGTTAGAAACATTGAAAATTAGGGGTGGCGTGGCTTTCATTGTCCAGTGATCGCAGGCGCAAAATGAGCATAGCTTATGCCAACTGCTTGTAATTTGTACTATCTCTTCTTATCAATGAAAGCCGCAACGGATCATTCGAAAAAAAAAAAAAACTTTCAGTTTCAGTTGATGATGCTACACTGAACGTCAGCCGGATAACTAACGGTAGACATTGGTTTAGTACTGGAAATGGAATGTCTTCACGTTCACATGATATCGATTTTTTTAAAAATAATATATTAATATTATTGTCTTTACATCGACAAATACATATGACTATTGTTTATTACACAGTTACAAAGCCGAAGCTCAACTCAAAAAAAGAGAATGAAAAAAAAAAAAAACCCTCCACCAAAACCAAACCAGCGCGCTATATACATCCGTCCGTGAGATTCTAACAACTTAGTTGCCTCGTGTGATATCGATGCAAGCGAAAGAATGGTCCACGGATGATTGGATGGCACCAATTTCAGGCTACATAGAAACTCATCCAAAAAAAAAAAAAAAAAAAAATCGTATCCACCGTGCAGCGACCTAGTGACAACTTTCATCCTTTTTTTTTTTAACCTAACTAATTTGGCCCACGGGCCAGGGTCCACGGATGCTAAACACTCTACTCGGCACAAAATGAACGAAAGGCCGTCGTTCGGAGGAAAAAACACATATAGTGGCATTGTGATCTCACTGACATTGCCCCGGGTTCCACAGACTAAGCATGAGAAGCCTCAACAAAATGAGACCATATTAGCTCGGGAGTAACAAGGACTCTAAACAAAGGAAAAGCATCCAGAGTTCCAGAGCTCTGATGAAGTAACTATTTATGCCCTAACAGTGAGTACGTAGTCCCAACCACATATATATAAAAGGCATATAGATGTGTGGCGTAATAAAGGAGGAAAACTAGATGAAAACATATATATAGTGTAGTTGGTCAATCTATATCACAACAGGATAATGATCACAAAGCATCAGTATCAGCAGTATTATTTCTGACAATGAATAAATAATAAGTAGTGGGAGCACAAATATCAATCAGTATCAGCAGTATAAAGGAGCAGCGAACCAATTAAGAAGCACCAAAATATATGCGTGGAGAGGACGACCATCATCTTGAGCTTCTTTTGGGCGATTTTTTTTTCGAAACGTTGAAACATGCAGGAGGGATGGAGGCTTCTTGCACGACCGAATCACCACAATCGTTTCTGTTGATGCCAGCGACATCGCCTCCTAGTAGCTGCAATGGTTGGCATATATACACAGAAGGAAATTAAGTACAACTCAAACATACATTGCATCATCATTCTTTGTGTTTCTGGAGTTGCAAAACAAAATAGTAAAAAGTACACTGCAAGAATAATACCTGCGAACAGGATGCTTTTAAGGCCAGTCTCAATGGTGGGTCATGTCCCAGTTTTCAAGTCCCATGAAACTTTGCAGAAAAATTCTTATAAAACTCCACTTTTTTAGGGAACTCTTATAAACCTCCCTCGCTCTTCTCTCTGAAACATTCAGAAATAAAGAAAGAACATTTGAGAGAGAGAGAGAGAGAGATAAGTAGAAACAAGAGATTGAAAACAATGGTCCAACATGAGTAAAACTGTACAAGTGTTATGAAAATAAAATAGAGAAGATGCATGCATGATACCTATGTCTTCACCGTCCTCACGGTTGGGATGGAGGGAAGGACGGTTGGGATGTTCCTTCAATGCACGGCTCATTATATCCTGGGCTCGTTCACGATCCTCACGCCTAGCTTTCTTCATATCATAGTCAATGTAGATGTCCTCTAGCGAAGGGAGGTTCCTCATGCTCAAGTCAAAGTTGCCACTAAGGATGTCCAACACTCGAAAGTCGAACCGAAGGGACTGAACCAGTGGCATAGCTCCTCGTGGGAAATTACATGGCACCATTGTAATGTTATGGAAAACACATTGTCTCGCGCAAGGGAATGCATCAGTGCTAAGCACGAACTTCTCCACATCACACTGTTCAGTGGCAAGGTCGATGCTTGCCTGGACGAAGACATACCGTAGAGCTGGAAGCATCCCAAGGGTCTGAATGTCCTCCAGCCACACTTCACGGACACTTATATGCAGGTAGGAGAGGAGGGGAAGAAGTGATGAGGAACCAAACCATGTTGGCAGTGTCTGCAGCCATCCTCGCAACACAAGTTCACGGAGTTGTGTAGGGGGTAACCAGTCCCGACTTAGATAGACAAGCTCACATGAACCACGAATATATAAGGACTGCAGGTTGCGTAGATTGCGCAAGGATTCCACCAAAGCTTGGTCCTCTTTCTTTTTCTCTGATCCTCTCCAACAAATGCTAAGTGTCCTCAGGTTGGTGAGATGACCTAACTCCTTCACAGTGTCTGCACAGTAACAACCCACGGACAGTCCAGTCAGCTCTTCAAGGGATGTTAGATTCCTCAACCCTACTGGCAAATTTATACCTGGTGAAACATACAGGCACATCAAATGCCCTAGCCACACAACACTCCATGGCAATTGCACAGAAGTTTTTCGCAAATCTAGTATTTGCAGAAACTCTAGCTTTCCAATTTCCCTAGGGAGCTGGGGCTCGTGAGCCCATGATGTATCCTTCAACCTAGGTACCTCAAGTGTAATAAGTTCCCGATGCTCTTAAGATTAAAATGATGGCTTTCTCCAAGATAACAACCTTCCAAATCCAATACACGCAAAACTTGGAATTTTGAAAGTGGAAGCATCTGCTTAGCAGCAGAACTGAAGATGGAAAAAGATCTCACTTGTTTTAACACACTTGTGCGAGCTAGCCGATTGTTGGTCAGCTTTGTGATGCTCTTTTTGTAGGGACATCCTGCGGATTTTTCTTTTAAAAGGCATGTCTCCCTTGATAACATCCAATACAGTAACAAAGTTTTCTTCACTTGACAAGTCACATATGACATCAAGCATCATATCATGCACGCGACAGGCTCCTGCCTTGCCTTCAGCATTTATGCCTACTGGTTGGATCATGCTTCTATTTATGAGTATGTTGAAGTAACTCTCTCCAAGATCAATTAGGTTAGTTCCGTGGTTTTCACCTTGCAAAAAGCCTTCAGCTAGCCATCTCCTAATCAGTCGATCTTTACTAATTACAGTATCTTCTAGAAATATACTTAGATATAGAAAACAGGTCTTGAGATGGTAATGGATATCATAATAGCTAAGAGATAATATCCTTCTCATTTCCGGGATATATATAACTTTTTAGCATCTTACCAAAAGTTCACTCTTCAAATAGGAGCCTACCGGATTCCGCTATTTTTTTAGCACCCTCCGGCTGCAATCTCATACGTTTTTAGCACTTTTACACATGTGGCATGCCACCTCATATGGCCACACTGGAATCGGGAAGCCAAAAGACAAGAGTACCCTTTCGTATCCACACCCCAAAAAAAAAAAAAAAAAGACTTCGCCCGCACGGGATCCCGTCCCCTTCCCTTCGCATGTCATTGACGGTGTAAAGTTTAGAGTGACAGCTCAAGGTCAACGCAGAAAAAAAAATCTCCACTGCACAATTCTGGTAACACACAAACGCATCAGCTTTGAAATCAACACACGTCTACACAACACATAACTACAGTGTGGCCACTGCTAAACTGAACAGAAACACATGTTCGTAGTCGTAGGATGCATGTCAGGGTATGTTCTCACTTAAAACAGCTTGAAACGATACACATACACCCCACGAGAAAACAAGAACAAATTGAGATCAGCAACGGAGTTATGGAAGCCCGTAGCATGCAGCCTAGCATGGAGCCGTATCGACTTGCGAATTTCCAGCGGCCTTTGGAGACCACAGAGTACAGAAAGGATCTATACAGAACCAGTAACACAACAGAGTAAGCCTCGGGGAAAATGGAAGTTGTTCAAAGCAATGTGATAATTTGTCAAAACTATTTGCCATACCAGATTGGTATAGTTTCTCTCAAGTCTCCATAGGAAGAAAGAGGTCAGCTAGAAGCATCACTTTATACAGTACGCCGAAAAGAATAGCTACTACCAGCAGGAGGACAATCATGATCTGAGGAAATCACAGAAGAATATTGACAAATTATATAGCAGCATGCTAAAATAATTTTTCAGATTATGCTTACTCACCAGCATAGGCTTGTATGGTGACTTGTCCAAATGGTACCCCCTACAGAATCAAGACAATCAGGAATCCAGGATGAAGATGCCAGACAGAGAAGTGCAACTCTTATATCATTCGGCATACCTCCTCTTTACCAAACCAGATGACTTGCAAGTTTGCTTTATTGAATCCACACGTCTCCGTGTTAGAGCAGCATTTGGATCATTGTCATCAATCTGGAACATAGACAGATATCAAGTTTCGAACAGCAACCAGAAGCCTTTTAGAGTTTAGAGGCCATGGCTGACCCCAAGAAGAATGGAACTAAGGTGGTCAGGACCTGGCAACCTGCTCTAAATAAACTTATACTTATCCACTAGAAGCAGCTGGGAGTTGTTGATCACAGTGCATGAAGCAACTGGGAGTTAAGAACTTGATTAAGGATTTCAAGGTCGAAACCTAAACATGTAGTCTAAATGGCCAACTGGTTAACATATATACCCCCACTGATCAGGATTTGTTGACATTTCTGACAGCAAGATATAACTAATTGCAGGTCGATTTGGGCTGTCTGAAACAGAAACTGATTTTAACTGGATGTAGTATAATAACAGGCTGCTCACCCGATGAACAATTTCTAAACTGATGTTTGTGTAGTTAATTGCGTGATTCAACGGGAACATGATAGAATGACAATACAATGATATTGATGGATATAATAAATTTTGTTGTGGTGCAAGTAGCTCAGGTTGGGTTGACCGATTTATTCAGCCAAGTTCTCATGATTTACTTTTTTTTAACACAGTTGTCATGGTTTACTGACCCACACAAACCAAAAAAATAGTGGCAAATGAACAGCCAATTAAGTTCATTCGGATCAACCTCATCCTATCAAATTTCATAGTATTCTACAAACAAATGCTATAAATAAATGGTATGGATGTTCTGCATCAACAATCAGTACTTCATAGCGTACCTTTGATTCTATCAATGACGAAAACTCATAGAAAGCAGTATAGACGTCTGACATCGAGTTTGTCTCATCAATTATTCGTGCCGTTAGACCTAAGAGCAAAAATGTGTCAGGTAATTACATGACGTTGAAAGGGAGTAATTAGATGCAGAAACTAGGAGTTTGCATTTTATCCCCATTCAGATGCTTAGGTTTCTCCAAAAATTCAAAACAGATGCATAAACAATAGTAGGTGCCCTGCATGTTTCAAATTGCACTTCTGTGCCTCTTATAATAAGGGGTGTGAGATTGTGATAGAGACACACATTTCTCCCTAAAGCATAACATGCATTGCATCAGTGTTCAGTGATCAAACACCAATCACATAGCACTAATCAAAAGAAATCATGGAAACATAATATGTTCTCTCGGGATGTAGTATATACTAATATACATACAAAAGCAAAGCACTTGCAGACTACAAAACACGGATACTTCAGGAAACACGCGCGTATCGCGTATCCGATACACGTCCGACACGGATACGCCGGTGGATACGCTGCGTTCGATACGTATCCACGGAGTATCAGGTTTTTTATTATTTTTAGAAAATTCGGATACACGATTTCTGATACGTATTAGTGTGAGATACGCGTATCTTCATATGTGGATACAGCCCAGCCCAACAACAGACCAATATCCTTCCCTTTGTCCCCGTCGCCTAGCCTCATCCCGTCCTCACACGCGCTGCATCGCGCCGCAACGCCAGCTCCCCCGCGCTGGCGACCCTTAGCTTCGCCCGGCCGGGCGGCCACCGGGCGACGAAAGCCGCTTCGCCGGCAACGAGCATCTGTCGGATCGATCCAGCCGTCCCTCGCTCCTGCTCGTCATCGGTCGGCGGCCGTCCCTGCTTGTCACCGCACCGGCCAGGCGGCCATCCCTGCTCGTCACCGGCCGTCCCTGCTCGTCACTCCCTAGATCGAGCTCCCAGTAAATCAGCACAACTTCAGTTAGTTTTTTTTTTGACCGAAGTCAGCAAGGGAAACCCCAGCCTATTTTTTTAATTTTTGTAATAATGCAGACCTGTTTAAATTCGCTCTCACGGGGAGTCGAACCCAGGTCTGCCGGGTGCTACTGAGGTGCTCTAACCACTAGGCTAGAGACCCTTTCGCACAACTTCAGTTAGTGATTAGGTCCTTGTTGCTTTGCTTGTATGCAATAGATGGTGATGAGGACATCCTCCACTATTACCCGTTGGCAAAGACGCAACACTAAATGGGCCAGGTGGCCCAGTTGTAGTTGGGCGGCGACCGTGTGAGCCTCTGATAATCCCACCTCGCTAAACTTGGGAGGAAGAAGCCACCTTAAAAGGGAGAGCCACCCTTCCCCTATCAGACTAGTCTTTTAGGGCGATTGGGCCTTTCCCTAAGTGGGGGTGCATAAGAACTGTTGGAGTCCGAGCAACCTTAAGTTATTAGGCCTCGGCCAACCCCACGCCTGGACCGGATGCATCAGATGGCGTCTCCAAGTTTGAACAGTGCTGCTAGTGGAAATGCAAGTGGTAGTTATTTGAGTAGTTATTTGAGACCTTTAGACCTGTTGTCCTGCATTTTTTAAAAAAATATTAAACATACCCGCGTATCAGGTTTTTTGGGAAATTGGCGTATCCGTATCCGTGTAATTTAGCTTGCAGAACCCCAAAATAAATTTCATCAAGCTTATGTGCGACAAGGTGATAGAATCGAGAACACAAGCATTTTCTGTGACATAAAGACAGATAAGTCTCAGAGAAGTACAGTATGTCTTACAAAAGTAGCTTACCACGTCTCATCTTTACAACTCCTCTAAAGACATCCACATTATTGTAGCAAAGAGCACATGTTCTAATTGCCATTATCTAGAAAGAGGAAATAGCACTTAGTATCCTATGGAGGAAATACTTTCAAGAATATACTGGCGAACAAAGTTTATAACATGCAAAACAAAATAAAATAATTGACCAAGATAGATGGAGAATCATTCTCGGTCAATAAAAAAACCAGGAATGCAATCTAGATTTCTCCACAACTGAGATTTTTTTAGAAGAAACCTTGCAGAGCAACTTAGCAGAATATCATATTTCGACTGAGTGCTATGAAACATGGTTCAGAAAAGGCTTTCCATAAGACCATAAACGCTAAACTATTATTCCAAGCAGTAACTACTTTAAGTAGTTAAAATACAAAAGTTTTGGGTATTTTCCGGAAAAAAGATAGTTTAACAGCTTTGAGGACCTAGTCCATTTACCCCAAGTACATGCTTGAAGGACAAGGCTAATCTTGGTATACTTTGTCTGAGCAATAACACTATAACAGTTAACCTTTTTTAACTCGGATACTCTGAGCTATAAGGTAGTTTCCATGAATACTGGCAGACTTTAACATTGTTTTCCAGAGCTACAAACACATCTAATTGTACTTTTGTGAGAGAGGGGGTTTATGTGCAGAGTTTTGAGTTAAAATTATAAATAACAGTGTTCAATCTGAAACTAGGTTACGAAGGAGCACCAGAATAGCGTTGAAAAATTAGGTCCTCAGTAGACAAATAAAGTCAAACAAGTTATGTACCTGTGGTATTGCACAAAAACGGAAAATGGCATGATCCTTCAAGGCTGACATGTACTGAAGGCAATCTTCAGCATGAATTAGTGCATTAGTCACCATATCGTTCAAGCACTGTACTGCTTTTTCAGAATTTTCCACATATTTCAAATCCTGGTTTCACATAAAAAAACATTTATTACTACAGCAAAAGTTCAACCTGCATAATAAGGTTGACTAGGTAGATAACATCTGACTATTTATTGTTCACTATAATATTTGAGCTACTATCTATTGGCTACCCCAGGCCCCAACAGGTAGAACTCATGAAATAAGAAATATTGCTGGATGCGTGATAATTTAGTCTTAGAATATATGCCATACGTGAAGCTACTCAATAGCATTAAAAATAAGTTGAATATTTTGTGTACCTCAAGCTTATCTGCATATTTACTCCATATCTCTCGAGGCCAGAACATGCGAGACTTCGGTATCTCATTTATGTCCTCCAAATAGTCCCTAATTATATTAGTTTTCTGCAATTTGATAACAAATAATTGTTAGCAACGCAATCTTAAAAGGAAATTCCATTTCACACAGGGAGCAAAAAATGACACAGTTGATTCATTGACAACAATTAACATACCTGTAAAAATAGACCCATTGAATTTGACAGTTTGTCTGAAGCCAGATCTTCCGTCCCAGCAGCATAGAAGAGTCTGGAAAGTCCATAACCAGCTAGCCCAGCTACATAGTGACAATACTTTTCATAGTCCTCAACAGTATCAACCTAAATAAAAAGGACACTTCACATCAGTTCAGAGGAATACTGAACCAACACATATATAGAGACTTTAGGTGTAACCAGCACATGGATTTTCTCCTTGTTTTCCCATGAATCAAGGACTACTAAGTAATGCTCACTGAAAGAATAAAGGTTTCCTTCCTGCCTTATACTCAATGCAGGATATAAAATCACTTTTACGCATGTATGGCTATATACCATGAAAATGTGACAGCAAATAATTTACGTCTTTGATCATGAATTGAATGCAATTAAAATGCAATTGGAACTCAGTCTACATGTGGTGTACTTCTTAAGTCATGAACACTCAAAATGATATTCCTGACAAACATCCAGATCCTATAAAATGCTAAAATGATGCAATGACAGTATTAAATACCATAACAATGTTTCATCGGTATAAATAATCATATAGTTTATTTATATTAGCACTGTGAGTCTGTGAATACGCATGGATACTTTAATGGATATACGTTAACAGACCTCCTTGCATATAAATTCTGCCATTCCTGCTCCCATTAGCCTAGTGATTTCTTCTATTGCCTTTTGGTAACTGAAAACAAAATATAGTTATTTACCACAAGGCTATTTACCAAAGTAATATCTGTCAAGAAAATCAAAAAGGAGATAAAACTTCAAGTACGATTCTGCATTAGCATTACTATGACAACATTAAAAAAACTAGTCCTGAAATGGTTGGTTTAGATACAGCACCAGTGACAATACATCACTGTGCATCAAATTTAATTTAGAGAACTGCACACTTTCTTGTTTAAGTATAACGACAAACATTATCCTCATGCAATTGTCTGCTTGTGTAACTATCATAACCTGGCTATTTGCTTCCCTCGTACAGCCTGCCTGATAACGAGAGAATGATTCCAAAGCCAAGCAATTTATTACCTTACTACCAAGTTAAAGCTCGATATTTAGAAAAGTCAAATACTTCTTGTAAAAGTGTTTTCTGAACAATTAAAGTGTAGCCAAGGCATCTAAAATCTATATGAAACCTCCAGTTGTCAAATCATCAAAGTAAGGACAGAGAGGACTTGGGGATGTCTAAAGAAGACAACTGAGTCGGGTACAATTCCTCATCATGCAGGTCAAAGTGCACCACGTGAGTTTTCACAGGAAGGACGCGATGATCCAGGTAGGCAGGGGGCCTCGGCATCCTGCCCGCCGATCTAGAGTTCATCTCAGGATGCACATGCAACATGTCCCCAACGTCCCAGCTTCTAATGACAGGTTCCTCCTTCAAACTCCCTCTTTGTTGGATGGTTTCAGGTGTTATTCTGATGCCTCCATCACACCGGATGTACCTGGAGGCCAGGCAAGGCGAGCAGGACTGGGCATCTTTATTGTCAACTCCTCAATATCACCACCCACTTTTGTTTTCATTAAAGCCTGTATGATAGATGTCGTGTCTGTTTTAATGGCGGAATCTACAGGTTTAGCTCTGGCTGCCTCTATTCTTTGTAGGATGAATATAAGGGATGATGCAGCTCTTCTAGCACACAATCTGCAGCTTGTAAACTACATCAACAGTGCCGACAGAACCGACCTGTCGGACTGGAGAATAAAGCCCTACACAGAGCTTGTCTTCTCCGTCCTTGCAGGAAGTTCAACTACGGTGCACAGGATTCGCAGGGAAAGCAACCAAATGGCGAATTCACTAGCTAGACTGAGCTTGAGCAATACCCTCTCTCAAAACAATGTTTTCGAGGGTTTATGTTGTAACCCAAGTTATGTTCATGGGTGCCTTTTTATTGCGGCGCTCCAAAATGTAACCATTAACAATATAATGGTTCTAATAGCATCGTGCTGTCATGTAATGAAATCGTTTGTTTTCTGGTCAAAAAAAAAATTACCCTTGACCAAGCTCCAGGAAGGCAGTGGATACGTGGTGAAAGTTATCCATCAGCACTCTGTAGTGATTCGTTCCACCTGCAAGGCCAGCCACAGACAGCAGTCAGCATCTCTTCTAAAAAAATAACGACAGGTCCCATTTTTTATGAACTTGAGAGCCGCATATTCAGAGGAGAGATCCCGTACACGAAAAATGCCAGTCACGGTTGTAGATGTGCCGGTAGAATTCCTGGAGGATGGGCACCTTCACCTCCGTCGGGATGCTAGTGTCATCCTCTGCAATCATTGAACGCATTTTATTTATTACTGTTATTAGGACGGGAGCCACTAAGCCGGCAAACAACAATTAGCACTCAGTAATCAAACTCCAGCTCAAAACATTCCAGCTTGAACTAAAACCCAATAACACTAGCGTGAGGGCATGAGACTACTCACCAACGGTGTCGAGGGCACGGAGCACGAGGTAGAAGATGCACACCTGCGAAGTGGCAACAACAGACATTAAAACACCATTCGTGTGGGATTGGAAAAAAAAAAGTAGGCGAGGGAGGTGAGGCGAGTTGGTACTGACGGCATTGCGGAGTTCGGGTCCGAGCTGCTGGATGACGAGGGCGAAGCTGCGGGAGACCTTCTGGAGCATGGAGTAGCCGAAGGCCCAGTGCTCCTCGGGCGGGATCTGGCGCTTGATCTGCCCCGCCGCCACCAGCAGCTTCACCAGCGCCACCACCTCCTCCGGCCGCGACAGCGCCCCCATGGCCTGACAGCTGAAGTCGATCGAGCGGCTGGGTAGCCCGGTCCCAGAGGTCAGATGGATGCGATGAGGGCGGCTCGTGCGAGCGCGTCCGCGTGGGAGTGGGAGTATTTCTAGCGGCCGCCCTTGAGGAGGGAGACGGAGGCGAGAGAGACGGACGGATGAGAGAGCGGCCGCAATAACCCCTGCTGGCACCATCATGCACACGTTCCCCCGAATCATCTGTTGATCTTCTTTCTAGCGCAATCATCACCGCATGCATATGCATGCCGAATAATCTGATCAACAATAATCGCAAACAAATCCATGCACAAAACGTACGGGGCATTAATTTATCCTACATAAATAAATTAAACCACACTAGTACAAATAAATTAAATATTTAAACATTCGTGGTCGTCGATGATAGCTAAGCTGCAGTATATATGATTTCTTTGATACGTGAACGTGCTAATAAAAAAAGCGTTCGTGGGAGGTTGAGAAGGATCATCAGATCACCGTTAGGTCCTAGTCAACGCCGACCCAATGCAAAAGCCACGGCCAATCAAGCCAGCCGTCGTCGCTTCCAACCGGTACGGAACGTTTTTTTTTTTTGCCGGTGCAGATAGGAAGGGGTATTTCTGTCTTTTGGAGTCCCGGTTCTAGCGTGACAGTGTGAGGTGGCGTGCCACATCGTTAAAAGTGCTAAAAATGTATAGCTTTGCAGGCGGAGGGTGCTAAAAAATTAGTGGCATCCGATAGGATGGTATCTGGAGAGTGTGCATCCGGTAGGATGCTAAAAAGTTATATATCCCCTCATTTCCTCGACACCCCCACCTCTTGTAAGTCCACGTCCAATGGAGTTGAGCAAAGCATCCCATTCATCCTTCGGCTTTATCTGCTGATCACCTGCCAACAGACTAGCTATAGTTATGATGGCTAAGGATACCCCACCACATTTCTTCAAGATCTCTCTGGACACTTGCTCCAATTCATGAGGACAACCAGTCTCGCTTGGAAATATTCTTTTGTAGAAGAGAATCCGAGAATCACTATCAGAAAGAGGTTTCATGTTGTAAATTATATCGTTGTTAGTGTTGTAAAACACACAGACTCTGTCCTAGAAGGAAAGGAGAAGGAGGAATCCTAGTCCGTTCGTATGTGGGCTCTTACCGAAACTCTTAGGTCTTGACAGGACTATATATATATATATGTGTGTGGGAGCTCGATGTTATAATCACCAATATTCAGATGAATAAAGAATAGTCTCCCTATCTTGTGTCTACTTGTTCTACTTCTCATCTACTGTGTTGATCATGAGAGAGAGACGGAGAGGGGAAGGTCCTAACCGCCGACGACATGTTTCATAACACGTTATAGCTCATTGTATAATAAATAATAACCCACATGTTGAAATATGTGTGTGAATATTTCCCATGAAATTTGATCATAACTTACATAAATGGGCCTCCACTTGTAGTTGGAGATATATGAATTTGAATTAAGCCCATGATACGGGATATATTTTGAAGTATGCTATTAATGATCTAATATTGGCATTAGGGGGAGAGAAAGCCTATATTTTGAATGTCAAATATTATTTCCATAGAAGAAAAATGATCTTAAGAGAAAATATTCCTTGGAGCTTGAAGCAGGAATAGTATCACACACTAAATCATACAATAGTTTGACTAATGCTCTTGTAAAGCATGAAGCGAGCATATGCCAAATATTTTTTAAATGAGAGGAGTAACTTGAAGTTATAAACCAGAAGTTGTGTTTAGTAGTAGTAAGCTAAATATTATATACTATCAATCTAAAATCTACGGGGACGCCTGTGGGTTCTAGTTTAGTGTATACACGTTAAATAGAAAAAAAATGGAACTCCTCCATTCTCATGAAGAGAACGCCTCACGAAGAAGGTTAAGCACCTCATGAAGAGGATCGTCGTGAAGATAAAATCCAACATACTAAGCGCGCACCTCACTAGTGTTGGGTATGCAGTACAATATAACATCTCTTATTTGGGAAATGACAGAGATAGAATATTCTCACATTGTGAGAGTAGTGGGAGAAAATAATTGTCGACAACACCGTCTCTATATCATATATCCATTACCCCCTCACTTTAGTTTAGTGGTTTGCTAAGTTAGTAGATGCATGATTGTGAGTTATTAGATTCTTTAGCCAAAGCTTCCCTGTGGATACGATACTCTAGAATACTCTCCTAGGGAAAAGCTACAATGGTATTTTGTGCGCTTGCAGAACCTTCATATTCTTTTAGCACTTAATAAATACCAACAATGTGCATGAAATGCCCATGACCCATTGACACTAGCCTAAGTAACTTGTCATGATCTGCACCTCTACGAGAGCTAAGTAACATATCTCGAGATGATTGTGTAACTATGTACTCCCTCAGTCCGGCCCATAAAGCAAGTCGTCCTGCAGTTCCAAATCTATCCCAAAATACAAGTCGTTGTAGATTTCTGCAACTACATGTACCTACAGGCACACCGGCCACACCGGCCACTTGCCTTTGCCTTCGCCTTTGCCCCCTCCATCTATTCAAAGACAATGGAGTGTGCCATCGTGTTGTATAAGTTTAGAGATGCTTAACATGTACATATATGTTCCTCAATCTACCCTACTGCTAATCCACCGTCCTTTTTCTTTTCTAGATCCCCACCACAAAGCGTCTCCCGCTAAGAAGTCCTCTCTCCACCCCCCACCCCAATAAGTTTACCCAAGAAACGACATCTACAAAGTTGAATGTCCATCCAGATTTATTCTCAGCCTTCTTTCTCAATACTCACTAATAATCCAAGGGTCAAGATTGCATGTGTCAACCTCATCACTCACACCTGAGTAAAGCCCGGAGACGCCGTGCCGCCGCTAATCACGTGCGCGAATGCAAGTCACGCTTGTTCCATCGTACGATGATAGAAACTAAAACCAATTATGTGTATGCACATGGGATACTACAACTCATGTGGTACTACAACTTCATGCCATCTACCACAAATTTAACACCAGAAAATAAGTAAGGGAAAAATCTATATAACCCCCTATCGTATGCAGGCTGGTCTATATATATATAACTCCTAAACTATAAAACCGGGTATTTTGCTCCGTAAACTTTGTGAAACGGAACAAAAAATCCCTTGCGCGGTATTGGAAGACTCAGAGAGAGAGAGAGAGAGAGAGAGAGAGAGAGAGAGAGAGAGAGAGAGAGCAATGGCCAACGATAGACTTAGAGAGAGAGAGGGAGTACGAGAGGGAGTTGTTGCTAGGAGCCACGTCATCAAAGGTAGCCACCGTGTAAAGTCATATATGCAAAACCCTCTCCTAATACCACCCTAGGGGTTAGTTGTCCGGTTTCACGAAGTTTAAGGTGCACAATACATGGTTTTGTAGTTTATGGGGTTATGTAGACGTTTTACACAAAATAATGTTTAACTTCAAATTTAGTTTAAACATAATTAAATAGAGTACAATCACAAACTCCCAAACATTAATATCACAAACAAGTTCAAACATATTCTTTACAACCAAATCCAAACATAACTAACACCACAAGAACCAACCAGGAACGAGCAGGGTGTAGTGGGATCCCATGGAGAGAAGCTGCTTCAGTTGGGGATGTGTTTGCAAGCGTGGAGCTAGCGGCAACGAAAGATGCTTTAAGGCTCGTTGCCATCGCCAGCCTCCCAAACCAATTAAAACCAACAATACAAATTAGAAGAAAAAAATAATACAAACTCAAATATGTGTATTATTGTTAGAGGTGTGTTATATGTTGGTGACCCCATCGTTATGTTTTCGGCCCAATTATACAGCTAGGGAGTTCACCATACAATGTTTAGAGGCCATTTGTAGCACTCGGTGACATTCTTCTAAATACGAGCCCCATTAGGCCCATTTGTAAGCTCTTAGTTGTATTTTTTAAAATACTAGCATCACTATGGGTATTAAAGAGAACAACCCCTCTCACCTTCCCTATAAAAAGGAGAGAAGGCGGAGGGAGAGGGAGAGAGGAGGGATGAAACCTTGGTTCCTTGATGAATATTTATGAACCTTTCATCTCGTATTGTTTCTTTTCTGTCTTACTTTTTGATAGCTTGAGAAACAACTTAGTGTTCAAAGGCTAAGACCAAGAATAACAATTATTTTATCACAAAAATGTACCACGTTGTGTTGCTCAAGGAAGTCCATCACATCCTGCAAACATATAGCATATCAGTGGAAAGATTCAAGATACCATAGAAAACACACATATATTCATGGACACCATTTAGAATAGGGGCTACGGAAAATCCACTATCGTCTACCATGCTAGGAATCTCTAGAAGACTCATGTTATACCCCTTAAAGTTTAAGGTAGTGATGACATCATAAGACAAGTTCTCCTATACTGTCTACACTAGAGTGGATTCTCGACACTAGAGTGGCTCCTCGAAGAGTAGTCATTTCTCCGGTTGGCAAAGATGTGGTTGTTGACACCTGTTATAGCATAAAATATATAGGCTCTTAAAACTGAAATAAGGGCTTAAAATGAATATCAACATAGTATAGGGGCTTTACTGACGTAATTCCATGAGTTTTGGTGATTTATATATTTTCAGGGACTAAATGGATAAAAGCAGTAAAAGCCCAAGAGTTTGCAAGTTCTACGCCAAAAAGACTTATCCGTGAAGTAACCCGACTTGAAACGCAAGTAAGAAGACTCTAGAAGGCACCAGAAGATCAGGCCTGGAAGGTGGGACCCACCTGGCATGGGGCCCAGGCGGCCGCCTCCACCTTCTAGGGCGGCCGCCCTCTGGTCCCACTTGTCAGTGACCATCTTGTTAGGTCGGTTCACAACCGCCATTAAGAAGAGATCTACACCGTTGCTCAAGGTCGGTTTGATCCAAGGGCTGTCGTGCATCGCCTAGGGCTATATAAGGAGACCCCCTGCCCCTTGGGTGAAACCCTAATTCATTCCATTCATTATCTCTTGACCTGTTGGTCTTGGAGGTGTCCCAATGTGAGGACAACCTCTCCACTAGAGAATTAGGGCTAGACTCTCCAATGTAGTAGATTAGCAACTAGAGAGTTAGGGAGAGCGGAGCTATGCTCCGGTTCTGGAGGAGTCTTCAGGGTTTGGTATGTCTTGTATCCTTCCTTTGTAAGACATTATGATTTATTATATATTTATCTTCTCTATTTACTTCATTCATATATTTGGTTAGCATAGTTGTTATGCCTTTGCATGGGATCTTCGCTCGCATCGAGTGCTCTAGTTATAGACATAATTAGAGTAGTAATTGATAGTGTAGACATGGTGTCTAGACTAGAGGTTACCTAAGATTGCACCCAACCCCACGGATTGTTTGTGGTAGCCCCAGGTGGTGACAGCCCTGATGGCCGATGTATTCCACCACGTTCGGGTTGGTGTTTGTAGGACCGTAGTCGAAGCTTCCTAGCCCCCTTCTCATCCCTGTCTGTGGCTAGTGTTTTGATGTCCCAAAGTGCTATGGTGTGATTGCTATCATAAAACCTAAGTAATAGAGAAGTACATAGGAACCTAGATCTCTCCCGCTGTCCTCTCAACATGCTACTACACATTTATCATTAGGAATTCTCCTGTGTGATTGATATTATTCATAACTCCTATCATTTACCATTTACCCCCTCACTTTAGTTAGTGGTTTGCTTAGTTAGTAGATGCATGATTGTGACTTATTAGATTCTTTAGCCAACGCTTCCCTGTGGATACGATACTCTAGAATACTCATCCTAGGGAAAAGCTACAATGGTAGGTGTTCTGTGCGCTTGCGGAATCCTTCATATTCTTTTAGCACTTAATAAATACCAACAAGCTTTTTTTTTTCTTGCCGTTGCTCGGGGAAGCATTTGGCGATAAGATTTTAATAATGATCTTGATGTCTCGCTAATTTAGTGTATCGCTAGCTTTAGTAGGATTACCCTTGTTCTGTTGAGTTGTGGAATAGACAGGACAAAAGATGTCGTTGCGACCTTCCGACAAGATTCCACAAGAAAAGAAAAAAAAATATTGAAGAACCCAGGGTGCCAGATCATTCAAGACTCATCAACATTGGAACCCTGCCATCTCAAGGTATCTGTTTAAATATATATTATTCTAACCATATGTAGATTGAAAAAAAAAAAAGAAGTCGCCGTCACAAGAATTCAATACACACATCTCAAGTGACGTACATAGAAGCTGCACATCATGGTAGTATGATTAATAAAGGTGAGAAAGTCTTGCTCATGGACTATAAATTGATTGAGTAATTATCATTTAATTCCCTGCATTCACCACTGCATGTTTACTTTGAATAACTCATACATTCACTCCATTTAGTTTTTGTTTTCTCATAGTAGATCCATTGCATGTTTAATTCCTTGCATACATTCATGTCGTTTGCATCTCAAAAAAAAAAAAAAAAAAAAAAAAAATTCTCACCATGATCATGCTCCTTCATCTCTAATTGGATAAATCTCTACATTGCTTTGATACTACCTTTATCTACTATAGTATGCTTTGGTTTGGAAATTCTTCTATAGGCATATAGGGTATTTCCAAAGGCTTCTAAATTAATAAGCGTGGTGCTTAGGTTAAAATGCCTTCCTTAATTGAATTAGATATAGAGTCTAGTTTGGTTATTGAACTAAAAAGTGCTTGTGTAGACATTGGTTATTGTGTTGGACTAACCCCTACAGAAAACTCTCAAATCCAATTTGGGTAAGTCAAGAGATAAAAACAGATCGAGAGATGAAGCAAGGCATATGATGAACTCCAACATTGTGCGAAAGACACGGCTCATTCATCATTGATGGAAGCATTGTAAGTATCAAATATCATTCACCTTGTCTTTTGCTACAAGTTACCTTTGCCTTGATCCATATACTAGAGTGCAGCCATAAAAAAAAAAAAATCTAGTATAAGACATGAAAAATAAAATCTGTGCTAAAAGATAAACAAAGAACCATCTTTTCATTAGCATAGGTGAAACCATATGAACTTTGGACAATAACCCCTTCACCAAACATGTTGTATTCCTTCGGGTATGTGTCCACTAATATTTTGCAGAAAAAGAGTCTATGCTATGTCTATTCGATGAAGAGTGCCATACAACACGATCACAAAAGGTAATCACTCAACAAAAGTGGATGGACAAAGCAATGGGCCACAAGAACATCAAAGACAGGTAAGTAAATATAAATCTCATATTTGTATACAACTCTTGTCTTATCTTCTAAAAAAAAAAAAAGTGAGCACATGAAGGCTCATGCTAAAGAAACAACAACAACAACATGTTCCTAGGACAAGTTCCCTTCGGGTATTCTCGATCACTAACCTTGCAGGAACAAAAGATGAACAACATCTAAGGACGTGATTGATTGCAACACACGATTAGGGATGGTTCAGCATTCACACTTAAAGTGTCGAGTGACAGGAAGACTCGAGCTTGGGGGAGGTAGGCCAATTCCTCTACAAGATGATCCGACAAATCTCTCCCTCTTCTCAAGCTCCTGCCACTCTGACACACCGGTTTGCAATCCCTCTACTCACTATTACTTTGTCTCTCTAAGTTTGAATGGTTATAAATGTCATACATCAAAATCAAACTTAAGATATAAAATAAAATTAACCCATTAGAGAAAACGTAATGGTGAACAAATGCTAATTAAAATATCCAACCAAAACTTTTTCTAGCATAGAAGCAACCTTTAGCTCTGTGACAATCCTACCCTTGTCTACAATTACTTGTATATTCCTTCGGGTATGTGTTGTCAACTAATACTGCAGAAATAAAATTATGAGAGGAGCAAAAAGGTCCTAGCACAATTTAAAGAACAAGAAAGAAAGGACGATGCAATAATGGAGATAAGTGAGGAACAAGATACATAATAGGCCAAAGAAAAAAAGCTTCGAGCAGAAGAAAAGGACCACCACAAGGTGTTACGCCGTCACACTCTAATAATAAGGTAACATCTTGAGGACTGGCAAAGAACATCGGTGATGCCATCCTCCACCATCCGAGCACGGCTATCAAGATCAAATAATAAACTCAAGGAAACAATGAGGTAAGAAGTCTTGTTCAGAGGACTTAAAACATTGAACCCTCGCCGAAAGGTAAGATCGGTAGTTATCCATATTTAGTGCATAGCATATTTACTTCCTTGCATTGCATAATCATTTTCCTTTAGCATATTTACATTACAACACTAGCACTGCATTAGAAAAGAAAATAAAAATATTTGTTTGTTGCATACGAAAAAAAGAAACTCTAAGCCCCATATGAGTAATTTTGTGGCGTGTAACAACCCACAAGGATATTTACTGGGTGGCATAAAAATAAAATAAATATGCATGCATCGTCATTCTTTATCTTGCATAGAAATAATAAAACCGCAAAAAATATTTAATCTTTGAAAGATTCCCGAGGCACAAAAAAGCAACGTGGCTGCCCTAACGCTTAATCAAGTTCCACTAGCTTTGTTGTCTATTTGAGTTCAGCGGGATCCCAAGGAAGAGAGGCATGACACACATGGTGTCCAGTGTTAAAGAAGATCGATCAGCTCACCATCACTATCTACCTCTACTTCCAACCATCAAGAACATTGAAGACTATGTCAACATCTAGCTTGGGGGAGTGCAACCCCTATGTATCCAGATAAGTATCCCTTTATCTTATTTAATATTAGCTAGATTTGTTTGTTTTATTAGAAAGACATAAAAAGATGCATAACTATGAAAACCAAATAAAAAGAGTCTATATAGTCTTTATTAGAGTGTGAGAATAAAATAAACTCTGGAGATAATCTCTAGTCTTGGAGATGATGAATAGTTGCTCCGTCGTAATTCCTTTCGAGTACCTACCTTTCAAGCTTAATTTCTCTCGAGCTTTTAATGCAACTGCTTTGACTTGAGATTTGCTCTGAACCTAAAACCTGTGGGTAGCAAATGCTTGCTCTAAAGTCTAGGTGATTGACGGATATGATATATGAGAGTTTGAGCTGCTGTTTATCTTACTCCTAGTGATACTAGATTTCTAGAGATTTATCTTTTGAAAATTAAAAGTGCACATGATGAGTTCCTGTATGACAGAGTGTTGATTCCTACCACAGCCATATATACATGCTTTTTAGATAGGAAAACCCTTTTGATATATATAGGCTGCTTACTTTGTATTGAGTTTGGTCAATCTTTGTTGACCCTTTGAAACTTGTCGTACTGCTACTCATCCACTCCACTCCACTCCACTCTATCCACTTGCACTTATGCTACTTCTACCCTGGAAGTACGCATCCACCAAATATCCACCATAGATCCACTAAAAATGTTCTACTCCTACCCTAGGAGAGAGCAACCAAAAATATTCCTCACACATATTCACTTAGCCAACATATCATAAAGCTCCTTTATGCTTGTTTCTATCTCTCTACAAGTTTATTGCAAAAAGAGGCTTAGGTTGTATAAAAAAAAGATAGAAAAGAAAGGAGAGATGAAAAATGGACAGTGTCTTACGGGCGAGTAGAGCCTACCTCCCTAAAAAAAATAAAGGAGAGTTTAAAAATGGACAAGTGTCCGCAATAAAACAATGGGTACTTAGATGCCCGCCTCTCCATGAAAAAAGAAGAAGAAAAAAAATAGAAAGAGTATATAGCCCAGGTTCTCCCAAATACTTTCAAAGTCCTAAAGGGAGAGATATGTTTCCTACAGGAGAAAAGAAGAATTAGGCTTTCACTTCATTCGCCTCATACACTTACCATCATATTCATTCCACTACATCATACACATGCACATGCAGTATGACTCGTGACTTTGGATCCATTGCTTGAACTTACAATATATGCTTAGTAAGTAGATTTAGTTTTCTCCCACCTATGAGCTCCTCGTATAAGTCTTAGATATAGGGTGAGAGAGAAGAAGGCATAGTGTTCTACTGCCTTATTCCAAAAAATACTACATATCATGAGAGAAAGGCAACACAATATTATTGCCTAAGTGAGGATCCACAGATACCACAAATGAGAGACTTGAAAGGGTCATACTAAGGAACTTTGAGTTTTCTTTTGAAAATTAGCAAAAACTCCGGAACGATAGTTGAACAAAGAGTTTGAGACATGGTGCTTGACTTGATTGTTCTATCTTTCAATTGCCCAAGATCCTAAGAAAAGGCTATAAGCTCCATGGTTAAAGGTAATATGGGTAAGTTGAAGGTTGAAAAGGTTTATTTTTACACGGAGGAGAAATTTTGTTTGAAAGCATGTGTACTTTTGAGGCATGAAAGCGTTGTAGCAACTCCTGATCCATTGCTAAGTTTGGCTTTGCTAGGGACTAGCAAAGGGTAAGCTTGGGGGAGCTTGTTGACACCTGTTATAGCATAAAATATATAGGCTCTTAAAACTGAAATAAGGGCTTAAAATGAATATCAACATAGTATAGGGGCTTTACTGACGTAATTCCATGAGTTTTGGTGATTTATATATTTTCAGGGACTAAATGGATAAAAGCAGTAAAAGCCCAAGAGTTTGCAAGTTCTACGCCATAAAGACTTATCCGTGAAGTAACCCGACTTGAAACGCAAGTAAGAAGACTCTAGAAGGCACCAGAAGATCAGGCCTGGAAGGTGGGACCCACCTGGCATGGGGCCCAGGCGGCCGCCTCCACCTTCTAGGGCGGCCGCCCTCTGGTCCCACTTGTCAGTGACCATCTTGTTAGGTCGGTTCACAACCGCCATTAAGAAGAGATCTACACCGTTGCTCAAGGTCGGTTTGATCCAAGGGCTGTCGTGCATCGCCTAGGGCTATATAAGGAGACCCCCTGCCCCTTGGGTGAAACCCTAATTCATTCCATTCATTATCTCTTGACCTGTTGGTCTTGGAGGTGTCCCAATGTGAGGACAACCTCTCCACTAGAGAATTAGGGCTAGACTCTCCAATGTAGTAGATTAGCAACTAGAGAGTTAGGGAGAGCGGAGCTATGCTCCGGTTCTGGAGGAGTCTTCAGGGTTTGGTATGTCTTGTATCCTTCCTTTGTAAGACATTATGATTTATTATATATTTATCTTCTCTATTTACTTCATTCATATATTTGGTTAGCATAGTTGTTATGCCTTTGCATGGGATCTTCGCCGCATGGAGTGCTCTAGTTATAGACATAATTAGAGTAGTAATTGATAGTGTAGACATGGTGTCTAGACTAGAGGTTACCTAAGATTGCACCCAACCCCACGGATTGTTTGTGGTAGCCCTGTGTGGTGACGGCCACGATGGCGATGTATTCCACCACGTTCGGGTTGGTGTTTGTAGGACCGTAGTCGAAGCTTCCTAGCCTCCTTATCATCCCTCCCATGCGTGGCTAGTGTTTTGATGTCCCAAAGTGCTATGGTGTGATTGCTATCATAAAACCTAAGTAATAGAGAAGTACATAGGAACCTAGATCTCTCCCCGCTGTCCTCTCAACATGCTACTACACATTTATCATTAGGAATTCTCCCCGTGTGATTGATATTATTCATAACTCCTATCATTTACCATTTACCCCCTCACTTTAGTTAGTGGTTTGCTTAGTTAGTAGATGCATGATTGTGACTTATTAGATTCTTTAGCCAACGCTTCCCCTCGTGGATACGATACTCTAGAATACTCATCCTAGGGAAAAGCTACAATGGTAGGTGTTTCTTAGGCGCTATGAATCCTTCATATTCTTTTAGCACTTAATAAATACCAATAGTGGTGCTACCTTTTGTTCCGCTTTTAGCAAGGATGTTGAGTGGAAACTGTAGAAATTTTGGATGATCTTTGTGCGTACATTTAAGTGAACATTAAAGTTTAACATGTTATTCACTTTTTCAATAGTTGCTTGACTATGGTGACCTGTGATATAAATGTCACCAATGACATAGGCACATGTAAGGATTCTCAAGGTAGTTGGGGGATAAACCCCTATCCCCTCATGGGCACATGGCCCATCATGGGCTGAGCCGTCCAGGCCGACCCAGGCCATAGGATTGAGCCCGAAAGGTGCCTTCTGGTCGGTGGCCATCGTGAGGATCACTGAGAAGATGTGGATGTCATGATAAACATTACTTAATATGAATCATATCGTATCTCATCAAACTTCCCTATCATAAACCGATCGGGATAGATCTTGTCGGGTACAAACCGACACTGTAACCTTGCCCCCCCCTGATATATAAAGGCGGGCGGGGACCCCCTCTCGAACTCATCTCATTAGACACCAAGCAATAACAAACCTAAGCAGGACGTAGGTTTTACGCCCTCATGGGGCAGAACCTGGGTAAATCCTTGTGTTCATCATCCTTCGTTTTGCTTAGACATCCTGCTAGTCGTCCTGCGCACATCTACCGATCACAATCTACTAGCTCGGACATACCCCTACTAGGCTATCGACCATATCTCGTCGACAGTAGTGTCATGGGCTGTCAACACAAAACCAGCTGTCTGCCTCTCTATTGTCTTAACCGTGATGAGATCAAGATCTTTAATGCCACGACATCTCCTTTTATCATCTTTCAACACTTGTAACAATTTTATATCTCTCTCTCTCATCACCATATTGTCAATTATCTACTTAGGATTAACAAGAACACAAGACAATGAATTTTGTGTTGTTACGGTGACATGACGCTTGCCGCTCCTCCCAAGTCATGGCCCTGAGTTGCCATTAGCTCTTCCTCTCCTCCAATGCCTTGCCATGTTCTACCACCATTAGCTTATCTAGAAAAGCAACAACAATCGGCAAAGCAAGTATTAGTCCAACTATCCGAGGTCAGCATTCCTGGTTTGATTCATTCTTGGCATCCATTTTGTGTGGACCTTAGGACGTGTTTGTTTCATGTGAATGAAGTCCCCAAAATTATTACATTTGAATTTGCTTTATATATAACTCGTGCTCATATCAGTTAGAATCCTAATCTAAATGGAACCGATCATGTTTGATATTGAATCTAATCCTAATCCTAATCTAAATAGAAACGAAATAAGGGTAAAAATTAGACAAATATACAACATTTTGTTCTATGGAATGTGTCTGCTTGGTTCTATTTTATTTTTTCCAAAATATGTTTCTTCAGCTATGGTGCTTTTTTTTTAAAAAAAAATTATGTGCCCCTTGGTTTTATTTTATTTTTCCAAAATCTGATTCTTCAGCTATGGTGTATTTTTTTCTAATTATTTTATCCGCAAGTTTTTGTCTGGCCAGCACATTCTTCTGTTGTGCATCCGCTCAGTCTTATTTTTTTTTACCAAAATAATTTTCCTAACTACCATGATTTTTTCTCATAAATAAACTTAGAAAGGAATAATAAACACAACAGAAGAATGGTAGTTATTCATGAGAAAAAAACACAACATAGCTGAAGAATCACAAAACTGCGTCGTGATCGGGCGGCGGCGCCAGGATGCAAATGGAACTTGCCCTGCTGCCCTAGCGTCCTAGCGATGTGAATGGTCAGGCGGTCGGCGGCATTGTGTGCGGAGAACTGAGGAAAACGAAACGACAATGGGCAGATGGCAATCGACAATCGTGAGACGTCCAGTATACTCACGATGAACCATTAGCCCATCACACTGGCCACAAGGCCCAAAAGCTAGTAACGTTTCGACTCCAGTTCTATTATCTTCTTTTTTGGCTTCCTGCGAACGTTCGGGCTTCAGGCAGCCAGAGACCTTCAAACCTTGCAAGGCCACAGGGATGAACTCGAGGCCACCGGATGAACTCGGGTAGCTATCCGCAGCGGAGCCAAGGTAGGGCGCGAGTGCCCTACCGAGCCCTCCGCCACCGACCATGGTTGTGTGCTTTGCGCCTCCTCCCCCAACGCCACCGGTTGCATGCGACCTCTCCTTCCCAACGTCACCTGCCTCAAACTTTGTATCCTAGGTGTGTGAGCCCACAAAGCTAGCAGGGGTGAATCTAACGTGTAGTCGTCGGGGTCAGCTGACCCTAATAACTTGTTAATAATAGCACTAAAACTCCTCTTATCTAGCTGTAAATCACTCTTAAAATAGAGAACTAATGCATATTTGACCCCGTTACTTAGTCCTTAACCCCAGTGAGATAATATCCTAGATTCACCACTAAAAAGCGAGAGGAAGTCGGCGGTAGAAGCTAGAATTTTATACGAGCTCTCCGTCCCCGCATGTAGCTCAATCAACGAGAATTCTTGAATTTCTCTAATGAAGCAGCACTACAACTACCCCGTTTGGTTTGTCGATGGAAACCAACTAATGCAGTTGTTTTTTAAGCGATGTACTCCCTCCGTTCTAAATTGTAATTCACTTTAGTTTTTTCTAGATCCATTTCTTTTATTATGTATCTAGACATAGTGTATAACTAGGTGTATAGTAAAATTAATGTATCTAAAAGCCAAAGTGAACTACAATTTTGAACGGAGGGAGTACCAAATAGGCATCAAAACAGAGCTTCCAACTATAGACCTTGACTACGCTAGGCACTATTCAATCTTTTGTTTACTTTGAAATTTGAATTATTTTGAGTCAAAAAAGTTCAAATGCTTTACAAAGTCCTTTTTTTTAGCTCCTTATACTAACCCACAGGAATTTTTAGGCAATAAAGGACAAATTATTTCAAACTCCTTTTCTTGTTTGGGCTGAATCCTCCCTACCGGCCTATTATCCCTACTCTCGAACAACCATGGAAAGCCTTTCTTGCACGCGTGAGGTTACTGGGCCAGCCCGCGCCAGCGGATCAGGTCCATCCAAAACAAGAAGGGCGAAGGGCGTAGGCGTTTCTGTCGTCGATGGAACCGAGGCTCGCACCGCCGCACCTGCACCCGGTCCACGCGCGTCGCTGTGGGCAGCTGACTACGTCGCCTGGGCCCCAGGGGCCCAGACCTCCTCGGTGCATAGACCCCGTGCACCGACGTCCACCCTCCACTCCACCCAGACCCCCACCTCGTCGCCGAGAAGAAGCCGCGGCAGCAAGCTGGTCTCGTCGCCTCGTGCTCTCCGCCTCCCCCGCCTCGCTTCCTCCTCCGCCCTCCCTTCGCCGAGGCGCCAGCGAGGGCGTATAAAGCGCTACCCCCTCCGCGCGCGTCCGCATCGTCGCCACCGCCTCTCCCACTCCTCTCCTCTCCTCCCCTCGACGAGTCCAATGGCGGCCGCTGCGTCCTCCGCGTTGCACGCCGTCGGCGCCGCCAAGCCCAGATCCGCCGCCCCAGGTACTTGTCTGTCGCCTCCACCGCGCCACGCCGTGCGCCGTGCAACCGGCTGGTGACTGACTGACTGACTGACCTGACCTGACTCGATCTGCGGCGTCGCTCGTGCAGTGGTGGCGAGGAGGAGGAGCGTGCGCGTGGCCGCGGCGGCCAAGGGAGGACCACCGGGCTCTTCGGGGAGAGGCAGGCTGGTGACTCGCAGCGCCGTTGCAGTTACGTGCTGTGCCTCCTGATGTGCTCTCTCTGTCTCTCTCTCCCTCTACCTGATGCTGATCTGTTTGAGATTGTTGTGCGTGCGCAGGCCAAGGCGGATGAGGCGGCCGCGGCGGCGGGATCCAAGTCGGGCGGGTAAGAATAACATACTGAGATGACTTGATGTCAACCTGAATTTAAATTCTGGCATAATTTGGTCTGTGCAAACAATTCGTGTTGGTTTAGATGTCACCATGAGATTTAGTCTCGAATGACTGAATTAGCAGGCACAACTGTCCAGCAGGTTAGGTTATCATCTATAAAATAGACTCGACTCAACAGGACTGGTAGTTTGATAAAAAAAAACAGGACTGGTAGACTGTAGTCCTGTCTTTTGCAACTGAAACAGATGTTAGCTGGGCTGCCTGTTAGGCTGTAATTTTACTCCTTAAATTCGGCTTCCTCACAAGGTCCTTCTTGCCAGTGGTTGTAAGATTGGATATGTGAGGTTTCGATGTTGAATTCTGTTAACTGGGGTTCGGCAGAGGTCAGCGGAGCAAGCAAGGGTGTCTCATTCCTTAATTTAATGTTTTGTCAAGGGTTGTCTTATTCCTTAATTTATTTAATGTCTTGGCAAATAGGAGTAGCACACAAGGAATTGGGTAGAAATCCCTGTTCCGCTAGGCGGCGCCTAGGCTGCGCCTAGGCGCGCTTAAGCTCTCGGCGGAGGGTCCCCGCCTCGCCTAGGGGGTGGGCGGAACCCTAGGCGGGCTGGGTCACCGTGGCGGCGGCGGCGCGCGGCGGGCGGGGCGGCGGAGAGGCGGGGCGAAGGGGCGCGCGGCGGGCGGCGCAGATCCGGTGGGGAAGGAGGCGGGCGGCGCGGCAGGGAAGGTGGCGGAGGCGCGGGGCGGGGGAAGGAGGCGGCGGCGGGAGTCGGGAGCAGAGGAGGAGTCGGGAGCAGAGTCAGGGAGCAGAGGTGGAAGGGAGGTAGGGAGAGGATAAGGTTTCTGTGGGGTTACTTGGGCTGTTGGGCAGCTTAGGCTGTTAAATGGGCCTTCTTCTCCTCTTTCTCCCCAACATTGAGCACTTGTCTCTTTTTTTTTCTTTTATTAAGTATAAAAAGCATATATTAGCTCTTCTGTTAAGTATAAAAGCATGTATTAGTCACCGCCTAGAAAAACGCCTAGGAACGCCTAGGCTCGCTTAATCCCGACTAGGCTCTAGGCTGCGGGTCACCGCCTAGAATCCGCCTAGCGCCTAGCGGAACAGGGGTAGAAATATTAGAAATCAAGCTCCACCAGGGAGTTATGCTCACCAACCCTAGCTATCATGTTCAACACTCATTTAAGCAAACCCTGGTTTGCACACATACACATTTCATGTTGCTATTGGTATGAAAAACAACAGTAGCAGTGTTATGATATATTCTTTGTGAATATTATGCTCTACCTTCAAAAATGTCAAGAGAATAGAAAAGTAAACGATTGCTGATCTCTATCCAGCTAAGTTGGGATGTCAAACTGTGCATTTGACCCCTGTGTTAGAAATTAGAAAAGTAGAATTTTAATGAGGTGTTCTATTACATTTTGCATTATACTGGATTGTTTCTGGTCAACTAGAGCATTCTTAATAAAGCTGATTCAATGCTGGTAAATGGTAGTGTTTCTCTTTGAATCTTCTATCGACTTCTTTCCTTCTAGTTCAATGCAAATCTGGTCTCAGCAGATTTGATACCTGACCATGATTTGCAGTTCATGTATTGAAGGTTAGTCCAAAAGAGTTTAAACAGGACTGCATAGTCTATGCTGGGCGCTGAAAGAATCTATTGGGTTCATCTGTTTAGCATTGCAAATGAACTTGCCTTCAGAATTGGCCTGATTGGAGTACATAAAAGTGATTCGTTAGAAACATAAACATTCCTATTTCAGTACACCTTCAAGCAAACTGTGTTGACAAGTTATATACATAGTAAGGAAACTCAGGTGATTAGGGTCTATAACTTGGTTTGTATTTGGCACCACCAAATGTTTCGTTTCTTTTTTATTATAAAAACTGAAAGTGCCTTTTTTTTTCAAGCAAGCCATGTTGACTAGAGTTAGGCTGGTTATTGACATCTAGATGTATTGCTTCGAAACCTTAAACCGGGTAGAATCATAAACTATGCTCATGCATGGACATTGGGGCATTGGTAAAGAACAACATATACCAGTTTTGACCCAATATCAATGCAGCAAAGTTGTCAACATTAACCAATTGGGTACCACCGACAATTAGAAAGTAGTACTTTGTTAAGCTTGTCAGGCAATACAATATGCTATTGGCCAATTAAAGAACAACTTGCATTAATTTTTGGACCAATTAGTGTACCACTGTTGTCAGTAGTAACTAATTGGTTACTGCTGGCAGTCAGAAACCTGGTGTACTTTGTTTTGTTCCGGCAATAGAATATGCTATTGGAAATAAAAAATGAACATAGAAGTCTTGTTCTCTATAGGGAATTTTTGTTATTTACGATTGCTGTTGCCTCTCTGAGTTAGGGATGTAGACAATTCTTGTTCTCTTATTTCTCGAATGGCCATGTTGACAATTTTGATCGACTAAAACTAAAAGTAGACTTGTCCTTGACATCTAAGGGAACATATCTAGTGCAAACGAACCCCTCCGTGCAACCATGCAAACTTCTAATCTGGGGCTACAAGATATAGATCCAAGGGGCACGAGGTGATAACCCACAAGGGGAGGTGGGAGGGGGATTTGCAAAAGTGTGATTATGGACGGGCGGTTAAGTGTAAAATTACCTAATCCCCTCGTGTCCCTTGGATCAGCATCCTATGATTAGAAGTTTGCATGGTTTTGCACGGAGGGGTTGGTTTGTACCTGATCGTTGCCGACATCAAAATGTATCTGTTTGAAACATTAAACCTGCTAGAACCGTTAACTTGATACGCAGCCATGAACATTGGGATTTGGGACACTTGGGGTAAACAACAGCGTACACCGGATTTTGATCCAGTCAATAGACAGAAGTTGTCATCAGCAGCCAGTTGAGTACCACTTAACAAACAGAAACTTGTAGTTGGTTAAGCTTTGTCACAGCAAGAAAATATGCTATTGGCCCACTGGTTAACAACCACTTACACCAGTTTTCTGACCAATCAGTGTACCACTGTTGCGAACAGTAACTAATTGGTTACTATTATTCCCTAGCAATCAGAGACCTGTACTTTGTTAAGCTTTGTTCTGACAACAAAATATGCTATTGGTCCACTACTTTTAAATCATTGGAGTTTTGTTCTCTTATATGCAAATTTTGTTATGTAATGGCTGTTGTTTCCTCTTTGACTAGCAAGGGATGTTGAAATGTATTTTTTTTATTTCTATTATTTATGATTATCTACATATGCCTGACTATGTTGACCTTTTCTTCTGTTTAGCCATGAGTTGCTGTTGTTTGAAGCCCTTCGCGAAGGCTTGATAGAAGAGATGAATTTTGATCCAACAGTGTGCGTCATTGGTGAAGATGTTGGCCACTATGGAGGTTCATACAAGGTGACCAAAGGAATGGATAAGATGTTTGGAGATCTTCGGGTTCTTGATACCCCTATCGCTGAGAACTCCTTCACCGGAATGGGAATTGGAGCAGCAATGATGGGGCTCAGGCCTGTTGTGGAAGGCATGAACATGGGTTTCCTCCTCCTTGCCTACAACCAAATCTCAAACAACTGTGGTATGCTTCACTACACCTCAGGTGGTCAGTTCAAGATCCCGATTGTGATCCGAGGCCCTGGTGGTGTTGGTCGTCAGCTTGGTGCTGAGCATTCTCAGCGGCTGGAGTCATACTTCCAGTCAATCCCTGGCCTTCAAATGGTTGCTTGCTCCACTCCTTACAATGCCAAGGGCCTGATGAAGGCAGCCATAAGGAGCGAGAACCCAGTGGTGCTGTTTGAGCATGTCCTCCTATACAACTTGAAGGAGAAAATCCCCGACGAGGAGTACATCTGTTGCCTGGAGGAGGCAGAGATGGTGCGCCGGGTGAGCACGTGACCATCCTCACGCACTCCCGCATGAGGTACCATGTGATGCAGGCCGCCAAGACGCTGGTGAACAAAGGGTATGACCCTGAGGTTATCGACATCAGGTCGCTGAAGCCGTTCGACCTGCACACCATCGGGAACTCGATCAAGAAGACCCACCGCGTGCTGATCGTGGAGGAGTGCATGCGGACGGGTGGCATCGGCGCCAGCCTGAGGTCGGCCATCATCGACAACTTCTGGGACTACCTGGACGCCCCCATCATGTGCCTGTCGTCACAGGACGTACCGACCCCGTACGCCGCGACGCTGGAGGACGCCACCGTGGTGCAGCCTGCGCAGATCGTGGCTGCTGTCGAACAGATCTGCCAATAATCGGTTTTGTTGAGTTACCTGGTTTGTGGATTCAGATTACCGTGTTTTGTTCCTTGTCACATAGTGACTTTCATTGTGCCTTAGACAGACATGTATTATTCTATTACTTTGCAACGCAGAAAGCCATACTTATACGAATGCATTTTGTGGGCTGGCCCCGTTGGTTCATGTGCAGAGTTGGATGCCCTTTGTTTGTTCTATCTAGTACATCGCTATTAGGTTTCAGCATTGGTTTGTATGATAATCGAGTGGGTCTTGGATTGTGACATCCTATCAGCATGATGATGATGAATTGCTGATGCAGAGAATCAGTCCCATTAGGTTCACTCCAGCACCTGAATTTGTTGGTTGCATCTTCATATAGGAGTAGATCAAACCTGGTATTGCTCAAACACATGTTGCTTATCTAAGTAAATGGCATGTTTTAGACCAAACAAGATGGCTCGAGCTCGTTTCAAAAAAAAAAAAAAAAAAAAGATGGCTCGAGCTGTTTAATCATGAAGCGGCATGTTTGGATATATGCTTTGTAGTACGTGGCGATGAATGCAGCAGAGACCAAACATATGGATCTAGAAGGATTCGGCTGTTATGAAGAGATACAGTTAGTTTTCAGCTGAGATCCACGCCATCACGTTCGGCATCAGAACGTTCAGAAACTGATCGAAAGAGGCCTAAATTATTATTCTCATTTTTATATTTTCTCACGGAAATGACAAATGACAGCGAAGACGGCGGTATTGCCAGAAATGATAAAGCGCCACTAGCGGGCCCAGCGGGTAGTCCAGGTAGGCCCAGGACTGCCAGCAATCTGGCCCAAAATATTTTTACTACTCCGTACTCTACAGCCCAAGACAAAGTTTGGCCCATGAATTCTTTTTCATCTCGCCCAACGCACAGGCAGGTCAGACCCCGCCCGGACGCTTCTGCGCGACACGGCGACCGGCAGGGGCGCCAGCGACCGGCCGCCGCCCAGCGCTGCCCGGCTGCGCCCGCCCCTCACCAGCCGCCCACCCGCCCGCCCGCCCGCCGCCGGGAGCCTCCGCGAGGCTGTCCGCCTCACCAACGTTGCCACCGACAACCGGTGGCCGCCTGCCCCACCCCTGCACGGCCGCGCGCTCTGCGGCTCCGCCGGCGGCCGGCGCCGGGCGCGCCGAAGCCTTTAAGTAGCTTGCCGGGCCAACCGGAGGCCGTCCAGGCGTCCATTCCTCGAGCGCCGCCTGGTCCCTGCCCCTGGTGGCTTGTTGACTTGACTAGTGAGTGCTTCTGACTTCTCAGCTTAGGTTTTGGAGATTGGAGATTGGAGATTGTACTGTAAATCGGGCTTAGGGATCGTGGATTTGCGAGACTAGAATTGAATGAAACTAGTTGAATTTCCCGCGTGTTGCTGTGGGGATTAGTGGTGTTTTTTCAGTTGAATAATGGCTGGCGAAGCTGAATATCAATGATTTATCTCGTCGGAGAGCGTGCTTAACGTGTTGGAGTAGACCACTGGAAACACTAGTCAATTGGTATTGTTAGTACTAAGTGACATAGCTGTACTTTTATACCATTTAATTTAACATGATGTAGTTAGGGTAAGATAGCATGGTTAATTTATACAAGTGACTATTTGTGTAAGTTTTGAACCTATTTATGTAAGTTTTGAACCTTTTAAATCTTTTAGCGCAGTTTGGTTAATTTATAATCATGTGTATACTGAACTCTTTTTGGCACCGAGCAGGAGGGTGGCAGCAGGCCGACTGCTGTGAACCCGCTGGGAGGCCGGCAACCGGGTGCCGTCTTCTGTCTGCCGATTCGAGTAGAGGAGTAACCGGCAACTGTTGATTCAAATTGTAAGTTAATTTGGTCAGGTGGCTTACCAGTTCAATGCATTATCGATTATGAAAATTTGAAACTGAGACAGTGGCTAAGGTAGTGAAATTTGATTAGTACTTTGCGGTATATTATACAACTACTACTATGTGGTATTATAACATGCCAATAATGTGTTATTACTCATATCCTTTTATATTACAACTACTACTATGTGGTATTACAGCATGCCAGGTAGGGCTTAAGGTACAATTTTTTTTGAATACCCAACCTCCGAATCCTGGGCCTGCCACTGTATATGTTGTACTATTGTTGTCACATGTTTCACTTGTTATTATAGCCGTCTAATCTAGCTTCTAGATCCAATGTTTCATGTGCAAACATTACTTTTCAATCTAATTCAGACCAACTATCACCCTAGCTGTATTTGTGTCTTTGGTATGTCTGTTGCTAAGTTGTGTATTGCAGACCTTTCTGTGATTTTGTGCAACCTGCTATTTCCATCATGTTTATTTGCATCTTTTTCATGTGTGTATAGGCCCCCTCTTAAATTTGACTGTCACTTAGGGACTCCTTCCCCTGAGAAGAAGCTGAGGCTGGGATATACAATGACTGTTGGATCACGTGTGGTGGTGATAGACAATGGGGTGGCCTTCTCAAGGCTGGCTTTGGCGGAGACAATGATCCAATTGCTGTTGTCCCCAACTGTATGGCCAAACCCCTGGTGGCAATGCCAATTCAAAAAATGGCTGGTTGCTGATCAGCTGCAGGCAGAAGATGTCGATGTGACTGGCATGGCACTGAAGCGTCCTATTGATCGTGGCTATCTTATCAATACCGAGGTGCAGAAGGAGGTGTGGGAGGAACGTTTTACGCAATCTCCTCCAGGTTGATCCTACCAACTCATCCCTGTTACTGGTGGAGCCATTGTTTAACCCTCCAGCGCTACAGCATGCAACTGATGAGCTGGTGTTCGAGGAGTTTGGTTTCAACTCTCTTTGTGTTGCAGATGCTCCTTCCCTTGTCCACCTTTATGAGGCTAGCCGGCAACCAATGCTCTTTTGTGCCCAGTGCAGCCTTGTTGTTGACTGTGGCTTCTCTTTCACCCACGCATCCCCTGTGCTTCAGAACTTTACTCTGAATTATGGTGTTCGGCGTATGGACCTTGGTGGCAAGGCCCTTACAAACTATCTCAAGGAGCTTGTTTCATATCGTTCCCTTAATGTCATGGATGAAACTCTCCTCATTGATGATGCAAAGGAAAAGCTATGCTTTGTCTCGCTTGATGTCCCTGGTGATCTTCACCTTGCCAGGTCAGCTGCCTTCATAATCTGTCAACGTATATGTCATATTTTCAATTCTTCTTTTTCGGTTTGTTTAGGGTTAATGTGTAATGGTATGTTCAGTTAAATTTCACGGTTAATTAAAAAAACACGGTCAAACAGCAACCTTGATTTTCATCTGGGAACATGCAGCATTTGGACTCTGAATGAGTTGCCTGTGTAACCAATTTAACTGCATCTATCGATAGTCTGTTAGTTTTCAAACTTGATTTTATAACTTCTTGAATAGAGTGCATGTGCATATGTGTGTGAGGGAGGTAGTGGAAAAGGTTTTGCAAGTGAAACTTCACTAGGCATAATGTGTGCGAGGGAGGTAGCGGACAAGGTTTTGCAAGTGAAACTTCACTAGGCATTACAAGGCATGGAAGACCTTAGCATTTGAAAATCAAGAATGCAAAACTTGTCTCCGGCAAACAAACAAACAAATGAATGAACCAAGCATAATGGATTATGTTTCTGGAATCATCCTATACTTGGGTTATGTTTTCTCCATCTTGTTTAAAATATCTTCTTCAAACACACTGGATTTACAGTGCCAAGAGACCTCTCTGGATGATATGGAATGCCCACCCATGATAGGTGAATGTTAGTGGGGACATATTTTCTTCGCTTAAAAAGGTTGTTTAGAAGTATCATCCTAAAGCATATTGTGCTGCATTACGTCAAAACATATGTTAAATGATGTAAAATCACATTCCGTCGAAGTTGGAATGCTACTAATTAGTTGAGTAGACCAAGGGATTTTAGGCTACTCAAATAACTTAGCAGCTTGCTGTGCAATTTCTTGGCAGGTTATCATTTAAGGACAACCCTTTTAGGTGTTCTTACATTCTCCCCGATGGTATAACATACAAGAAAGGGTTTGTCAAGGACATGGATGAAGCACTTAGATATCGTTCTCTGCCTCTCGATGAAGAAGGAAAGAGAAAAGAACATAGCATGGATATAGATAAGTCCATGGACCGTAAAAGCCAGAATTAAGTCAAAATGTAAGATCGTTGCCTCTTTGGTCTCAGTTGCCTTTTGTTCTTATGGTATTATTAATGAAGTTATAACTCTGTAGGAATTTGTATTGACAAATGAAAGGTTCCTTGTCCCGAGATGCTTTTTCATCAATCGATCTTGGTTAGTGGCAATGGCAATGTGAAATGTCATGTATACTTTTGCTCATAAGATTTTAAATATATTCTCTCATTTGTGATCTCAATTGTCAAATTGTTTTGGGAAGCATATCAGTCTTATGATTTTCTTTTCTTTTTTTTTTCATTTTGTTTCGTAAAAATCTTGCAAAACACAATAATGATTTGTTCCATTTGCACGCTAAACATTGAGATGCAAAACTAGTAACATATAATTTTGCCAGACTCAGGAGTTGCTATTCAATTGACCTGCTGGTTCTCATGCTCATTAGTTTGGATCAACTTACTGAATTTCACATCTATCATTCTTCTTTTCCTTTTGCGTTAAAAAAAATTGTTTTCCTTAAACTTTGGCTAACAATAGAAGACAAGACATTGAAGTTTTGTTCATTTTTCTTCTGTATAGGAGTATTGTGAGGTTCATAACTAATAGACTCCGCTAGCCTGGCACATCGTTTAAGCTGCTCATACTTGCGATACTAATCTCTACTGTGCATATTTATAGGCATAAATCAAGCTGGACTTGCTGAGTGTATAGTTCGTGCTGTACAAGCTTGCCATCCATATCTTCAGCCTGTGCTTTTTATGAGATGTGTATCGTTTACATCTGCACCTGTTTTGATCTATGATTATGCTATGCATGTGAGTTTACATTGTTGTGCTGTTTCCAGCATCATCTTGACTGGTGGAAGCACACTGTTCCCCAGATTCACGGATAGACTGTAAGTTGTTTCTTTAGCATATAGTACTATATATATATATGCTATTTTGTTCGTTGCAAAGGGGCCCATCAGATACCCTTGTTATCTGGTGTATTTCGAGGTGGTCACTGAGATTGCACTAACTGTATTGATAGGGAGAGGGAACTTCGGCCTCTTGTCCCTGACAACTACAAAGTTAAAATAACTCGTCAAGAGGAGTATGTCTCTCTCTCTCTCTCTATATATATATATATGTATATGTATATATCACAGTCTGTCTCATACATGCCCAAATTTACTAGAGGCAAACACTGAAAAGTGAAATATCCCGTGTATTTGAATGCTATTAATTAACAATTGGTTACTTCTTGTAGCCCAATTCTTGGTGTCTGGAGAGGCGGATCTATTCTGGCATCAACTCCTGATTTCGAATCAATGTGCATTCCAAAGTCTGAGTACGAGGAGATGGGATCAGCAAGGTGTCGACGAAGGTTTTTTTCCACTGAAGAGTAGAGCTTGGCAATTTAGTTGTATGTGAAATTAGAAGTTCGGTTTACAGTAGTATCTCCTCTGCGCTTTCTTGTAGTTCACTTTTTCAGTAGATAGCACATGTACCTGCTGATCTGATCTGACAACTGTAGCAAGTCATATTTCGAATGGAAATAAACGCTGAACTGAAACTCAACCCATGCAATGCAACATACATCGTCATGAAAAGGTTGGACATGAATTAATTCAATATCCGCTTGAAGCAATTTTCGTTGCAACAACAAACCAAGCTAGACTGAAAATGAGCTTCAGTTTTCAAGGTTCAGAATTTTGCTGGCAATATGGCTTTTCCATTTGTACATGTATGTATATACTTTTGACAGTCTCAATTTCTGAGATTTAAATGCATTTCCGATTTAAATGCGATTAAGGTTGTCAGAACTGAATCGAGCGGAAGATAGCTAAGGCTCGTTTGACCTGGAAAGAAAAACGAAAGAAGACCAGATTGGGCATGAACGCTATAATGCCAGGAATTAATCCAGCACTTCCATTCAGAGTAGATCAGGCTAATGCTGTGTGCCTGCCTTGCAATCTCCTCGACGTGGCCTCGCAGATCTGGAGTTCGCTGACCACCTCCTGTTTCCCAGCTTCACAGGCGACCTATAGCTGCGGCCGACAGTTGCACGGGTTCGCGCTTTGCTGCGACTGCGACTCGCCTTGAGTTCAAGTGTCGCCTACCTGGTCACGTTGGGTCATCATCACTGGTCTATCATCTACAACCATGAACTGACGTATCTGAAAACCATCACACATCCAAAAAACAGGGCACCTCTAACCACGCCAGCATCACCAGGATTGCTTCCCAACAGAGCAGTGGCTTTGCTAATTCGCTTCATGCTTAGGGGCCTTGTTCAATTCCTGGAGAACCGTGGCCTGGAACTAATCCACGCTGGATTGCTTGGTCTAATTTGTATAAGCTTCCTCAACCGGAATGGTTCCTGGGCTCTCTGTTCCAGGCCAAACGAATGAGCCCTAACGTCCTCGATCTTAACCACACGGGCTATATATATCGATGCATAAGTCAGCACTTTTCGCCACACTCTCCAGGTCCACTACCGCCGCTAGTCGGGCTGTTCGGTTGGATCAAGCTGATTTTATGCACAAGTACGTGTGCTTGTGTTGGCACCTTGGGCATGCAAGTATGCAACACTCTCTTCCACGGCAATGTTGACAAACACACCGTTCTCAGTTACCTCGTCAAACAAAAAGGTTGAGCGTACTTGTCAGGTTTCACTCCAGGATGAGCCTCCGTGTTTCTCGTACATGCCAACAGGGGGTGTTACAATATATGGCATAGATCAAAAGAATATAGCTGTCACTACTACAAATATGATTTTGGGAGACCGACGGTCGTCCACCCTGTAAGCCTTGCCGCGCCTTTCCACCCTGCGGGCCATTCGGTAGGGGCGCTCAAAGCGCCGCCGGTGGGCGGGCAACGACGACGCCGCATCCGGCGATGAGCTTCCCCCATCCTACACGGAAAGTCGCCTCTCGCCCGCCGAAGATTGCGGTGACGCCTCGGGAGGCCACGACGCTACCGCCGGCCCAGCTCAGTGGTTGCGTGCCATGGCGAGGTGGCTGGTGGGTGGAGCGGGCCTCGAAAGGCGGGGAATCACGGGCGGACCCGGGCACAGGCGGTGGCGGCATTCTGCTCGGCCGGCGGAGGGGTGTTTCCGGCGGCGCCTCGGTCGCCCGGGGAAGGGTGTCCGGCCCAGCGCGGATGGGTGGCGTGACATCCTTCCCCCCCCGGAAGCGCCCGACGGCTCGGCGGAGCCTCGCCGCGACCGCCTCCCTGGAAGATCCCTTGATGCGCCGAGACCGAATGCTTCAAGCTGTTTGTCTTACTCGCACCGTGTGGCATCTTGTCGGCTACCGTGGCGTTACTGCGTTGTCGTAGCCTCCACCACCTTGCTAGGGACTACAAGTTGCCTCGGGGTCCCTGACGGGGCCCGACCAGCGGCGGTCCACTGGCGAGGGCCCGACCGCCGCGGCGGTCCAGGTGAGGGGCGACCAGCCGCGGTGCACCGTCACCGTCGGCTGGTTGGGGCCACACTTGGTGCTACGGCGGGACGCGGCAAGCCCGATTCTGCGGCGTTGGCATCGTCGAAGCCCGGCCCGGCGGACATCAACGGTCGAGTGTAGCGCCCGGCTCGGATCGTCGCCTCGAGTCTACGAGCCCGGCGGCTCCGATCGTCGCCGCCCGGGCCCACGATCGGTGGTGCGTGCGGGCTGATTGAGCTATCTTACGGCGCGGGCGTGGGCGGCGGCGACCAGGGCAACGCGGCACCCGGCGCGCCCGGCGCCATCAGCGGCGATGGAGGCACGCGGCGTTGGCCAAGGCCCGCGGCGCGAAGCCGACGGCGCGATCCTAGACCCGCTTTGATTGGCCCCGTATGGGCGGCGGCGGATGGTCGTGACCACTGCCCGGGCGACCCGATGTTGCTTTCGAGGCTCGCGGCCGCACACTTGTAGGCGGGTTGCCCAGCGGTCACCGCCCGGTCGTGGAGCCCCACAAGTGGTTAACGGTAGCGGCGCGCGGATCCTCCCCAACATGGTAAGATGCCACGGGGCATCACCTGCGCGCTGCCTCACCCTCGGTGGCCACCCGCTGGAGATGCATCGGTCACGCCAATGCGGTGGTGTTCGGCGAACCCGCGGCGTTGAAAGCGGCTGCGGTGGAGCGATGCAGTGGCCACCCGGCTTTGGTCGATGCGGCGGAACCAAGTATGCCGCTGCCCCCGGAAGGTCCGCGCGGCGTCGTGGATACGAGGCGGCCGCGTTCCACCCGGCCGGCATGGAGCGGTCGCCTCTCCTCGTCTGCCGACTCCCTTCTGCCGCGGGTTTGAGCGGTTCGCGAGCCGGTGATCGCGAAAGGCGCCGTCGCCGTTGTTGCCTCTTCGGTCTGCGAGGAAGTCGCCATCGCCAATGATGCCGCACCACGGCAAGAGGATCGCCGCTTTCGGCCACTCTCGTGTCTCTGGTTTGCGAAACGGGGTGAGATATTAGCGTCACAGCGGTTGGGGTTCATCGATAGATGCGAGGGAGCCCTCGGCGACGGAAAAAGGAGGCCTCGACAAGCGCCTCAGGATCCCAGCCCCTCTCATAAGGAGGCGCTGCGACAGTCCTCACGGGGGAGAGAGGCCGGCGGTCGGCCGTAGCGTCGCCCTAGCCCGGCCTTTGATGGATTGGTGGCTACTAGGTAGTTCGATTAGCGAGTAATGGCGTCTTGATCTCCTTACGCTAGGGAGGGCTAGAGTGATTGTATAACTCCATTCCCCTAGTCGCGTCATTTGTGAGCGCGTCGTTGTAAACTTCAGCATTTCTCTCGCTTAATATAAAAGATCGCCAAACCTTTTGCGTATTCGAAAAAAAAGTAGTTTTATTTATGGAGGTGGACAGATTTTTTTTTTTTTAAGTCTTGGGGGGGGGATCCCCACCTGAATATCATTGATCTTGGCTCTAAAAGGCGAATGTTTGAAGTACAATTTTGTCACCATTGAGGAAGGGGAGTGTAGGATCGATGGAAGCCTAGAGGGGGGGTGAATAGGTTTGGTACCTAATAAAACGACTTGTAAAAACTTTGGGGCGAGATCGATGCAGTAGGTGCGGCAACCGCCGCTCTTCCCTCTGACATTGTGAAAATTACAGCAATGTAAATCGAGGGATGAAACTTGAATCTCGTGATTCCTCCTTGTTCACGCACACAAATACTTCACGTCCCAATTGACCTTGTCATCTTGTTCGCAACCGTTTAGCGCCGCTTGAGCTAGCTCGCGACGTCCCAAACCCAGAAAGCGCCGCGACGCGTCGTCTTCCTGGTGCCGCGGCGGCCGCCGCCCGAAACCATCTCGCCCGGCGTTAGCCGTTTACGGTGAACAACAAGGTCAACCCGGCTAGAGCTTTAGGTCGCCTCGGTTTGTGGTCATGATGCGCTCGATGGTTTTTGTTTTTCACCACGGGGCTCTTGAGACGCCGTTGCCATCGCCGGAGGAGCGCCGCCGCCCCCCCGCCCATCACCGTCGTCGCGCCCACCTCCGTCCCTTTTCCGACCCAACCACCTTGCCTGTCGAGCCCAGCGGTGAGCTCTGGTCTATCACACGCCTTTGGTTGGTCGTTGGCGTCCGTAGTGGTCGCCGGAGCGAGCTTGCGCCGGCGAGCCCGGCGTTGCCGCTCCGCCGCGTGCGGCGCCAATCTAGCTAGGGGGCGGTTTGGATTCGATTAAGTGGCCCGGAAATGATCGCCTAGGTGTCTTTGGAGGTTTTGGCGTGCTCGACCGTCGGAGAGAGGGCTCCGGTGAGCCGTGCCAGCGGCTCGTCAGCGCCCGCCCGAAGTCGCCATCGTCGCCGGCGATGGTGCCGCGGTGTTTTAGGGTTTAGGTTTGGGGTGCCATCGCGGCCAGCGGGGCCGTGGGGAGCGCGTAGAGGTAAGCCTGCCTCGTCGCCGGCAAGGTAGCGCCGTAGCGGTCGGCGCCGCGCCCGTGGTCGGCCAGCGGGAGCTGATGACCACCGGCGGCCGGGCAGCGGTGGGGGAGTGGGCGGCCTGGGTGGCGGTGGGCGATCCGGGCGGTTTCGGCCCGATGGCGGTTTTTCTTTTCTTTTGTTTTTCGTTTTCTTCAAATGTGAATAGTGTCAAACTTTGCAAAATTCATAGAAATTCGAAAATAGCTTCAAAAATTCTGAAAATTTTTGTAGAGTCTTCTTATGAGTATATTTACATATAAAAATTTTTGAAACATAGATTTTGAGTAGTTCTTGCATGTTTTAAAATTACAAAATTTAATTGAAAAATGCATCTTCCATGATTTTTAGAAAATAAAATATTTATCCAAAAATCATGAAAATTTATTTGGTACTGTTTTTTATGATATGTCCTACTTGTATAAAAAAAAGTTTGGAGTCATTTTGAAATGTTTAAATTATTTTCTATCTTAAGCCCTATTATTTCATGTGGTTTATAAATTGTTTAGTGTTAAATAATTTAAGTTTTGTGTGACTTTGGGGGTTGTTTTTTTGTGAATCTTGGATCATACCACAATCAAGTGGTCCTTGAGAACTCCTTAGGCAATGGTGATGATATCTTGTAGAGTAGTTCAACAAGTTGGTTTTGTTGGGTTGCAACTTTATCGTGAAGGAAAGTTATATTCAGGTTGTTATCATTTCATGCATCGGTTGAGCATCATATTTAAATTCCATCATGTTGAAGCATACATTATTTCGTGTAGTGAATGAGACCGACATTGTTAAAGCCGAGCCGATTCTTTGAGGAGGGTTATTACGTTGGAGAGGATTTCTTTTATTGTGGTGTTGACCCGAAAGTCCCGCATCACAACGAAGGCAAGCCCCTGGTTACATTAAACCCTTCCTTGATGTTTTAAAAAGCTTTATATCACTTATGTTTATGATATGTTGCATTAAGTAATTAGGAGTTGAGTGATAACCTAATTCTTTGCATTACCATCCTTGATTATTGCAATACCATCCTTGTTAACCTTGTTTTATTCGAAAATGCTTAGTGATGCTTAGCCCTCGCTTAATTAGTTAAGCTTTTTCATCAAAATGCTTTATTTATGAATATGGTACCTTTTTGGAAGAATAATGAGGTGTAGAGTTTAACTTGAGACCGACGCGGGACACAGGGTTGTGTCTCTACGGTGGTAAAGCCGATGGTTGTTGCTGGTCGTGCTTGTCCCGGCTCAGTGTCGGTTAAGGACCTTTCGTTGATTGGCCCTTGGATCAAGAATTTATAATATCTGGCCACATACTTCGTGTAAGCCCGAGATCTCGAGGTGAGCCAAATCGGGAACGCATAAACCGCGCCTTTGGGAGTGGAGAGATGGTGGGAGTACAAGTTACCCTCGTGGGTTAAAGTCCCGGATTGGAGGTGTATGCGGTACTCTCGGGTGGCGAGGACGCGGTCCCGCTTTGGGCGGTCCGAGTGAGGGTTGATATATGCAAGCTTAAGTGCTACATATGTCGTGTGGTGAGGTATCCCCATTGGGTTGTAAGCGGTTCGAATCGGCGTTTGCTCCGCGAGAAAAAGGAGACTTGATCCTCGCACCGTCATCGTAGTAATTGATGGAATATGGTTTTGAGGAAAGAAAGCTGGCTTATGAAAGAAATGTTTGCTCTAGAGTAGGATAACCTAGAGTATATGAGCTACTAATATGATTTAAAAATATTGAAAGTAAGGATTCACTTTTTTAGTAAGCTTTTCGCGCAAAAAGAATTTTTGATTCTTGCTAAAGCCTTACCTTGACTCCTAAGACTGTATTCTTTGAGTCTTCTCCTCTTTTTTCTTGGTCGGGTAAGTCTTGTTGAGTACTCCCATACTCGGGTTCTTTTGACCCTTGTTGCGGGGAGCAAGTCATGAGCAAAAGCTTGTTTTGGTCCCTCATTGCATGACGGTGTACCGGGAGGAAGATGACGAGTAGAGTTGAACCCTCGAGGCGGTTGTTATGCTGTTTTATATGTATAATGTTACTCCAATAAACTCGGGTTATAATATTACTACTTAAGTTTGTTTTGAACAAAAGGTTTGTAAAATTATGGTTATGTAATCCTTCCGCTGCTTACTCAAAGTATTTTGAATAAAAATGTTGTAATACTTTGGAGTGACTTGTTAATGAGATTCTCGTTCGAAGATTAATAGCACTTTCTAGATTATTGGGAACTCGTGCATAAAGATCGAGGTCTTAATGACAATGATAAGTGCATGTGGGCCCCGTAATTTAGAAGGTTACATTACAATGACAAGCGGTGTTGATGGCTTCACACCAAAAGATGTCCAAGTCTTGTACTCATCAAGCATTGTCCTTGCCATCTCTATGAGTGTTCGATTCTTCCTCTCTACTATACCATTTTGTTGAGGGGTGTATATAGCTGAAAACTCATGCTTGATGCCCTCTTCATCAAGAAACTCCTCAACTTGGGTATTCTTGAATTCGGTTCCATTGTCACTTCTCACTTTCTTGACAAGGAGACCAAATTCCTTTTGTGCCCTTCTAATGAAGGTCTTCACCTTGTCTTGTACCTGACACTTATCAAAGACAAAGAACACCCAAGTGAAGCAGGAATAATCATCAACAATAACTAAACCATATTTGTTACCCCCGACGCTAAGGTAGGCCACCGGTCCAAAGAGATCCATATGTATCAACTCCAATGGTTGAGTAGTGGTCATCAAGCTCTTTGGTGGGTGTGGTGCACCTACTTGCTTTCCGGCTTGGCAAGCGCTACAAATCCTGTCTTTGTCAAAATCAACATTTGTTAGACCTAGGATGTGGTTGTCTTTCTGTAGTTTGGCCAAGTTCCTCATGCCAACATGTGCTAGACGGCGATGCCATAACCAGCCCATGCTAGATTTTGCCACTAAACAGGTCTCAAGCTTAGCCTTACTCTTGTTGAAGTCAACAAGGTAGAGCTTTTCTTGAGGTGCCCCGTAAAGACAACGGAGGAATTCTCCCTACGAAAAGACTTCCACCCCCCACATCCGTAAAGAGACAATTGTAGCCTTTTTTCACATAATTGTGAAACCGACAACAAGTTGTAACTCAACGAATCAACATGCATAACATCTGAAATTGAATGCTCAAGGGTAATAGCAACTTTACCAAGACCAATCACATCCCCTTTAGAGTTATCACCAAATATGATATTTTCATTAGAATCAGTAGTTGGGGAATATGAAGAGAACATACTCCTTTCTCCTGGTCATATGATGTATACGGTCGCTTGTCAAGCACCCAACTTGACCCACCGGGAGGACTATGCCTGCAAAACAAGTTTAGTTCACAATTTTAGGCCCCCAAGATTCTTGGGACCTTTTAGGTTAGTCACAAGAACTTTGGAAACCCAAATAGAGGTGTTGCGATAAATATTTCTATCATTGCCCATGTGCTTTGCATACACCTCCCCTTGTTTGTTTTGTCTTCAACTCAAAGCAAGAATTTGAACTTTGCTTGGTTGCCTTTGACTTTGGTTGAAAGGAGTAGCTCCTTGGTGTGGCCCAAACAACATTCTTAGGCTTCTGGACCTCCTTTTTCATACTTTTGGACCATCTTCTTGGACTTGTTTTGAGCTAGGGCAGAGTAGGTGACCTTCCCTTTACTTGGGGGTGCGGCACTGCCACTCCTCATAGCGGCACTGCTGCGCTTGGCAGACAGAACCGCTCGGGTTGGCTTGTGTCCAACACTCTGTGCAGGTCTCTCTATACCTACTGTGCCTTTGCTCAAAAACTTGACACATTCAATACCATTGATCATCTTTTCGACCATTAGTTTTGTTTCCCTTCTTGTGCCCAAGTCCATCCTTGATTTTTTGGTTCTCCCATCAATGTAATTTGGCTTCTTTGGTTGTTCAACTTTGCCAATTGATGGTTTCTTGCTGTTTTGAGATTCCTTACCAACCAAGGTGTTGAGTCTAGTGATCTCCTTCTCCATTTCTCTCATTTTGGCAAGGTTAGTGGCATAAGCATTCAAATCAACATTAAGGCATTTACCACAACCTTGACTAGTGGAGGAGGTAGAGGTATCCTTTGTGGAGGAAGAAGGTGAGTTGTTCTCACAAAGATCACTATATTGCACTTCAAGTTCCTTGTGCTTTTTCTCCAAGACACAATACTTTTCTTTAAGTGCAATATTGGCTTTCTTTATAAGAACGTGGTCCTTTTGCAAAGAGGCCATCTCATTTCTCTCTACCACATGAGCTTCCTTGCTAGCAATATATAGCTTTTCAACCTTGTTGAGATCCTCTTCTCTACTTGCTAGCTCAGCTTGGGTACTCTCTAAGTCCGCCATTAGTTGAGCAAGAAAGATTCTAGTTTTAGGATCTAGGTTCTTTGTAAGTCTAGCATATTCTTCATCATCACTAGATTCACTATCACTAGAGCTTTCACTTAGATCACTAGAATCATCACTAAGGGAAGGAGAGGATTTGGATTATACCTTCTCACCCTTTGCCATAAGACAAATGTGAGGGGAGTCATCATCATCATCATCATCGGTCATGTTGTTAAAGAGCTTAGGTGTAGAGGATGTCTCTTGCATAGCAAATGTGGCAATGTTCACCTCCTCTTCACTTGACTCCTTGGTTGAGTCCCACTCATGGCCGATGTGTGCCTCTCCCATGGTCCTTCCCTTTCTCTTGTAATCTTGCTTCTTGTCTTTGCCATGGTCCTTCTTGTACTTGTTGTTTTTGTTCTCATGTGGACAATCGGCAATGAAGTGCTCGGTGCTTCCACAATTGAAACATGTCCTCTTCTTCTTGTTGGGAAACCTCCTTTGCACCATCTTGAAGCCATTTGCCTTCATCCCCTTGCCATACTTCTTCATGAAAAGGGCCATATCATCTATCTTCTTGAAATCAGCCCCGTTATCTTCATCTTCACTTGAGGTTGAAGTTGCATTAATATCTTCTTGCATTTTCTTCATCTCTTTAGCTTGACTTGAGGATGCTTGCTTGCTGCCCTTTGCCTTGTTGGAAACGCTTGACTTGCTTATCTTGTTGGCCTTGAGAGCAACATCCTTGATCTTGATGCCATCAAGCTTGGCTTGCAACTCTCCAAGCTTTCTCCTCTGATTTGCTTCCTCCCTTTGCATGTCAAAGGTGAGCAACCTTCCAAGCACATCATTTGGAGTGAAGTGCTCAAACTTTTTCTTGTCTCTAATCAAGGTGACTACGGTCTCATTTCTTGGTGCATAAGCTTCTAGCATGACCTTCATCACCTTGTGATCATCAAGCTCTTCATCTCCATAGCCTCTAATCTTGCCAACCAAGACCATCAATCTATCAAACATCTCTTGGGCCCCTTCTCCAACTATCACAAATCGGTTGAGCTTGGCCTTCAACAAGTCAATCTTAGCTTTTCTCACTTTGTCAACACCTTCATGTGCAAGCACCAAGGTGTCCCAAATCTTCTTTGCCTCATCCACGTTCATCACCCTATTGTACTCATTTCCTTCTAGAGCACTTAGGAGGATGCTAGTGGCTTGGCCATTGATGTGAGCAGCTGCCAACTCTTCATTTGTTGGCATCTTGGGGTTCATTGGCGGCTGAAATCCACTGCACACAACTTCCCAAAGACCGGGGTGAAGAGCTTTAAGATAGGCTCTCATCAAGTGCTTCCACTTGGCATAGTTGGTCCCATCGAAACGGGGCAACTTTTCCACGGGCACGTTGATGAAAGACTTCTTATCATGGTTAGTCAAATAAGAAGAATAGTTAAAGGATATGGCTGCAAACTTGTTGTTGCTGCTGCCCTCATCCTTCTTCTTGCCTTCTTTCTTCTTCGGAATGTATGACACATCATCGTCACCATCCTCGGAGCTACTTGATAGCTCACTTGACTCCGCCTCCTCTTCTTGCTTCTTCTTTTCTCTTGCTGCCCGTCTTGCAGCTCTAGCTTCATGGATCACTCTTCCATCTTTCTTTCTTTGAAGCTTCTCGGCAAGCTTCACACTTGCTTCATCTTTAAGCTTTTTCTTTTCTTTCTCTTCTCTTGTAGCGGCTCTTCTAGCTTGCCTTGCCGCCCTCCTTTCGGGATCGGTTGTGTCCCCCTTGAGAGTGCTTTTCGGTGGCAGTCCCAAGGGAGGGCTCGCTGCTGCTGACCTCCACATCTTCGAAGGGACGGTGGACTTGCCCCCATTCTTCGAACCTCCCGGCTTGTCCATACCTCATGCGGTGAAGCGTATGCGAGGTATCCTAGCTCTGATACCACTTGTAGGATCTGATGGAAGCCTAGAGGGGGTGAATAGGCTGGTACCTAATAAAATGACCTGTAAAAACTTTGGGACGAGATCAGTACAGATAGGTGCGGCACTACCGCGCCTACGAGCGGCACTGCCGCGCCCTACAGACAGGAAAATTATAGCAATGTAAATCTGAGGGATGAAACTTGAATCTCGTGATTCCTCCTTGTTCCTGCACACAAATACTTCACAGAAAACTAACCACAAGTGCCTAGAACACAGCAACAAAGTAGATCGGGACGAAACCCTAGCTCACAAGAGTAAAGATGCAAGAATGTAAAGAACACAATGACACAAGATTTATCCCGTGGTTCACCGTCACCACAAAGGCTGGGTTACCTCCACGTTGTTGAGGTTTCCACACAAGGCTTAGCTCACCACAAAGGCTAGCTTTTTTCCTCGTTCACAAGTCTAGGGAGTTAACCCTAGAGATGTGCGGTAATGTATTGATTTTGTGTGAGGTTACAAACCTCCCAAGGCTGCCACACGAGTTGGCAAGCTCTAGGGTGACGCCTAGCCATCTAGGAGCAAGCTCCAAGAGTAAAGAACCCTAGGGTTCCGGCCAAACGTGAACCAAATGCTCTTTTGAGTGGGGGAAGTAGTAGATCCGGCCTCCACAAGCAGTTTGCTACCTTTTCCCTCAAGATTTAATGGTGGAAATCAAGATCTAGGTTGAGGGAGTGAGGAGCAACAATGGAGGGAGAGAGAAAGAGCAAGAGGTGTCTTCTGAGTATCTGAGTCGCGAGCTGGAAGACGAAGTGAACAGATGACCGTTATGGGAAGGGTAGAAGTGGTATTTATACCCTACGGGCCCAACGGTCGGTTAAGTGCGGCACTGCCGCACTAAAGACGCGGCTTCTTGCAGCCTTGCGTGCGATTCGCCGCCCGCTTAGACGCAGCACCGCCGCACCTACCGAATAGCAAAAGAATGGAAGAGTGTTAAGCTGGCTGTTTTGGCTTGGAGTTGAGCTTTTGGCTGAGATGGAGTGTTGAGCATTTAGTTCACATGTAGCCAAGAGTCCTAGGATCCCTCTTAATAGTACGGCGTTTTCTAAACTCAGGATTCGAAATATAAAAGAATTTAAACGCCTTGATCCGGAAACACCATCATCTAGCACATGAGATGCCTTTGGACCTGTATATCAACTCCTTATTTTATTTCCTGCATATCATCTCCACAAATCTCATTAGTTCCCTAATTCGGTGGTCATCAACGCCAAAACCCACTTAGGGCTTGATTGCACTTACAGGGATTGAGTAGATCAGAGGTACAAAGTGGTATACAGGGGAGAGAGAGAGAGAGAGAGAGAGAGAGAGAGAGAGAGAGAGATTACAACACCAGAAACATCCCCAACAACACTTAGCACATTCGAGGATAAATCTAGACAAAGCCATAAGACGCCAAATCGAAAGCCGATTTGTGCCCCCGCCGAGCAGCATACTTGCTATTTTCATGATGGCCATTGTGCCCTCCACCACTCCTCGTAGCTATGCTGCTCCACTGCCTTCCCTCCTCTGAGGATCAACAGGTGGAATAGGGACTAAGAATGACGGCAAACACGCAAGCCTAGGATCAACGAACACGACGACCTCCCTTTGATCTGATGGTGACATCCTCCAGCACATCTGGGCCCACGTACCACCATCCAACGCCGCCCACGGGGAGGAATCCTTAGAGGGGAATGGCGGCAGCGGTGGGAACTCTACCCAGCATTTGATATTCTGGCACCACCAAGGAGAGCGCCGACGGAGCAGAGACGCCAACGGAGGACACTTGTCGAATCATCGGCGACGCCCGACAACCAGGGCCAAACTTACCCAAGAGGGGCAACAACAACATGGGGAGAGGATACAAGAGAATACAAGGTCGTGGCAGGAACTGGATTCTACTCCTCCATAGTGGTGCCCTCAAGAGGGTCACGGCGTAAACGACGTCGCCGCCACCGGCTTCAGAGCTAGGCTTTCGCCGGGAGGAGAGGGACAAGACTATGATCATAGAGTTGGGAGCCTACAATATCGACGCCTCCAGGAGGTGATCGACACTAGGGGCGTCGCCGTCGATCACATAGACAGGGTCTTGCATGGCCTTCGCCTAGGCTCCCACACCCATGGACCATAGTCCGTCGACATAGAACGCGGGGAACCATACCTTTACGGCACACCCCAACATTAGAAGGGATGAGCCATCCACGGCCACCGACGTCGGAGATGATGCGGGAGCCACAAAGACATCTCGCCCGAGGGGACGAGGACAACGGTGGATCGCTAGGGTCATTGGATCCCGACACGGGGAAACCATGAACGCCTGGCCCCACCGCCCGGCATGCCCATGGTCGAACCGCTCGTGCCTGGGGACCCTACACGACGAGACATAGAGAAACACGACACCCAGCCCCACCGCCGGCTTGCTCGCGGCTGAACTGCATGCTCTGTAGCTTCTCGTGCCCAGAAACCGGCACCGGATCCGCACCACCACGCACTGCCAGGACGCCAAGGCTAGGCATGAAGCCCGGCGCCCGGGCGGTAGGCTCTTGTGCCGTGGGGCTCAACCTTGCAAGGGAGGCGCGAGATCTGGACCAATCGGCGTGGAATCGGTGCGATCTTGGCCCCCTTGCTCACCACGGCCTCCGCAAAGAGGAATAGAGCGATGGCATGCTCGGCGGGCGACCACGCCCACCGGCTCGGAGGCTCTGGATCCAGGGCAGGGTTCGCCGGATCCGGACCCAGGGGACGTGGATCCGGTGCCCCCATGGTCTTCTTCCTCATGGCCGGCCACCCTTGTTGCTGGCGATTTGAAGCGAGCTACAGAAAATATGGGAGGGAGGAGAGGAATGGGAGAGGGGAAACAAATGGGGAGGCCTTTTTGGGCGCCCGTGGCCGGCACCGCCACCTCCTAGCTAGGCGAGAGCGGGCGGCGGCCCAGTGTTGGCGCGGCGGGAGGCCTGGTTGAAGGCGGAGGGCGGGGTCGCCCCGAGTCGCCTCTCTTCGATCCCGATTGATGTAGGTCAGCTCGTGGATAGAATTTGATAAGTATCTCTACCAATGGACTCAAGGCCCGCCTTTGAAAGTCACTATGATTGCCTCTTAAGATTAGTTTTCATCTCTCTCTAGGATTGTTTGAGATCAAAGTCACTATGTACTCTATATAATTAAATAGGTTAGGAGGCCCAAGTACTAATCATCTAGGTAGATCTAGTGGTGGGGCTAGGGGGCTTGAGCTAGCCCCTCTACCATCACTAGATCCTGAGCCCCCCTCAAATCCCTAAAATCTCGCCATTGATGCCACCGAGAGGGAGGGGCTCAAGGTCGGGCTCAAGGTGGAGGGTGGAGTCGACTGACTAAACATAGAAGGCATACTCCTACATCAATCCCTATCATATCGCCTATAGAAAATCCCTACGATGTGCAAAGTTTTGACATCATGACTCAGAAGGATCCATTAGCAAGGAAATTCCTCGTTACCTAATAGCAAGGCATCAAAAAAACAAATCTAACAAGACAACAAACATAGAGAGAGCAACATGTCGAAGATGGTAGGCACAAAGACTACACCGGAGGAAGACATGTTGGCCACAAAAGATATGGAGCTAGGCGCGGCGGCTGCACAAGACAAGACCTAACCCTCGTGGAGACGGCTGCGTCCCTTCCACTAGTTCGAGTGCCATCTACCTTTCGAGAGCCATCTACCTGGTCATCATCACAAGATCATCGTCGTTGATTTGTCATCTACAACCCACAAACTGGCATCTATGGGAAGTTGTGAACCATCACACATACGAGAACCGACATCTCTGGCCATACCATCATCACCGTATTTCTACCCAACAATGTAGAAGCTTAAACCGTGCTACTAGCCGTCTTCCCCATATGGTTATTGATTCGAGTTAGCACCTTCGTTCCACCACCCTCGAGGCCGCCACAGACCGTTGTGGCCATCATCCTAACCGGTCTCCGCCAGCCGAGGTGTTTAGCCAAATCCAAATGGCGGAGCTTACTTCGGGCTGAAGTGGCACATGGCCTGCCCTAAGATTGACAACTTCTTAATGGAGCATTTAATTTCATTTCTTTGAGTGCTAACAAAGTGCTAATTAATCTCTACCCCCCTTTGTATTTGCATGTCATGTCATAATTGACCTCGTCTATTTTCCTGCGCAAGCTCCGCCCGGATCAAACTGTACTATGATGTGTAACCCCGGCCTTGTCATGTCATAATTGGCCTTAGGACTGCAACTTTCTCCTCCATGGTGATAGTAACCCCGGCACATTGTTCTCGGCTACCTCGGCAACAAAAGGTTTACCGACTAGCTACTTGAGAGAGTAGTGTATGCGGTTTTTACTCGATCCAAGCCTCCTTGTTGCTATACACACACACACACACACACACACACACACACACACACACACACACACACACACACACACACACACACACACACACACACACACACACACACACACACACATATATATATATATATATATACATGCGAGTTTTGATTTGATGTTTTGCAACATCAATCAATCGGGCGTGGAAGACCGTACCCATACCTGGTGAATAATTTTTGAAAAATATGCTCGAAGGAAATGCATAACTGAAAAAGATATGTATTGGTTAATGTTGATGATTATTGAAGCCTCATCGACGCCTTACGACAATTGAAGAAAATGTCACCGCTAAGCAAAGCAGTAACCCATCCAATAACCAGCACACATGCAAAAGATGAAGCAAAGACAAGGTCTTTGTCGCCGCAGCGATTGAAGGCCGATAATTGAACGCCTCTTCCTTATCTGCCAAAGGAAAAGGTCGAAGATGTGCCACGCATAATTGAAGAGGAAGCCATGTTGCCATTCCAGAAGATAACCGTGAAGGAAATAGTAATGCCGGCCAGATCAAAGGACGATTCCGAGCGTCGACCCCAAGGACGAAGGCATATCCTCGAGGAAGCTCTGGTAAGGCCCTCTCGTTCTATAAAACGAGAAGGAAGCCTCTCGCATCCAAAGTGCAAGCGAGGAGAGACCCTCACTAGAAGGAGCCCCTCGGCATCGAAGACACCACTCATGCATAGCCCGATCTCGGAAGCACCACAAGATCAAGCCAATACCACTAGTAGTAGTACTCCACTACCACCAGCGCACAATACCACCTTTGTAAATTAGCTTGTGGACGGAGGTCCTCGCGATCCTCTCCTCCTTGTAAGGTAATCAGGTTTGTGCTAAGTGCTTGGGGTTTCCTAAAGGGAAAGCCGTATGTAAGCTCGTTTGCTTTAATGGAGCGTTTTAGCTTTGAGAATTCCCTCGCTTCAGAGCCGTCCATGTAAGTTTGAGCATCTTAGGGACCCTATAGGAGAAACCTCGCTTGTATTGTTCTCGTGTTAGCCCATGTGTTGGAGGCGTTTGTAGAGAACTTCGAAAGCGAAAGTGTTCCGGGTGGAACCGCCTTGGGAGACGACGAAAGCTCTTAGCGTTCTACGTCCACGACGGAAAAACGGCTATCGTTAGCGATAGAGGGATAGGATTAGCTGGCCGCTTTTTGAAGCGAGCTAGTGATGGCATACGGTGAGTACCGAGTAGGATCACCACAAGCATAAGTCGCACGCTTTGGCTGAAAAAGATCGGTTTCGCCAACCTTGCAAAGTTCCCGCGGAATTATTTTTACGCATAATCCGCATCGCACTCAAGAATATTCACGCACGTGTCGCCATCGCTGAATAGTAGCACCATCCATACTTGCATCCACTCACCATAATTAACCACCATATAATTTCCATCCATAATCACAACGAAGTGCCATAGTAGCAAGAAGAGCGACAAAGAATTTGAAGTGCCCGATCCACTTTAGGTGAAGTGTTAGTCGCGTAATCGTGCATAATATTCAGAATTTGAATAGTGCCCAATATTTTGAATAGTGACACGAATTTGAATAGTAAGACTTGAATTTAAATAGTCTTTGTAAATAGTAACTCGTGAATTTTAAATTTGAATTTCAAATCCTAATATTTCCCAAGTGTTCTCTAATTATTTAATTATAGTATAAGTGTGGTATCGGATTCGAGGTTAATAATATTTAAGTGGTTACCAAAAATTTAGTAAAAATTGAAAAGTTACATTATTTGAATTTAGAAATTAATACCGGAAAGTCCGCGGAAGACTAAAGAAAATATAAATATTAAGTGCAGACTGAATAGCTCAAGAACATACTTGGCATACTTCACACGGACAAATAAATTTATTAGTAGACTTAATACATAATTTCTATATAACTTGGGGTAAAAGACAAGATGATCTAGAACTAAAATTTGAAAGTCTTCAAAAAAGTATATAGCAGTTAAAAGAACAATATTCAGCTATTAATAATAAGTTAGAATTAACTTTACAAGCTTTGGAAGAAAGTAAAACTTCTCTAGGAAGAAGTAGCCAGAATACGATTATATTAAAAAGGATATAACTTACCTATATAAGAAACTTGAGAATACCAATATCGTTGAGCATAACAAAGAAATTGTGCTATCATCTACGTAAGTAGTTAATAGATCATTAAATTCAGATAAATGGAAATATCTAACAGCTTATCTAGAAGAGACAAATCACTCCAAGTAGTAAATAGAGACATAAAACCTTTAGGGCTAATGGACAAAATAACAGAGGAGGATGTGAAAATGTTGAAACATTAGAAGAAATGATAGATGTAGAAAGAGATCTTGAAAGATATCAAAAAAAATACTTTTAAGAAAAATAAAAAAAACCAACAAATATATCAAATGGGTTGGTTTGAAAATAAAAATGGGCTATGTAGAATATCTAGAGAAGTAGAATTAAGTGTTTTAAATAATCATGTTCAACTAAATATAGTTAATAAACAAATTGAAAATGGATTAAAATATAGTGGATACGTATATATACACCAAGGAATGTATATCATAGGAATTAAAGGTATGAAAAGGAAGAAATTAGAAGCAAAAGTGTTGATAACTTTGTTAGATAAAAGATGGGATTCATGAATAAAGCGAAAGATTAGGATTTTTAGAAGGTGATATGAATGAAAATATGCTAATAACATATATAGCTCAGTTTTATTAATGCTAGTAAAAGAATTTATAGATAAGATAGCTTTTGGATTCCGGACTAAAGGCTATGAAGATTTTAAAGGAACAAATTTATTAGTAAGTATAGAATTCCTAGGAAGATTAACTAATAGAAGTGGTACAAAATATAAAATAAATGTGAATAATGTGATTGAAAGCATGCAAATCTAAAGGAATAAAATTTATGAGCCCCCTAAAAATAAGTTACTCAAGAAAGGCGGGTGAAGAATGGAATATAAGTTCTCTTATAGAGCCGAAGATTTTAAAAAGCAACCTAAAAGATTATATAAGTTATGAAGGTAATAATGGTTCAACTAGTATTAGGTTTGTAGGTTATGAAGATAGAAGCCTAGATGACTTAGAGACATCTAGTTCGGAAAAAAAAATCAAGTAGAAAATAGAAGAAATAGTATATGTGAATTCATGGAAACTTTAGATATAGATAATGAAATAAAGCATTATGAGCAAAAATATAAAGAATATCCCTAATGAATACTTTACTAATGGAATAAACAAATGGAATGCTATAAGAGAAAAAGAAGTTTATTTTAAAAGGGAAATTTATAGACTTACCCAACTTAAGCAAGAAAGAGAATTAAATAATAGAAAGCTTAATGTTCCAATAAAGAAACCCGAAGTTGTGTATAAGCAAACCGAAAATAAGGCCCAAAAAAAGAATTAGAAAATAAAATAAAAATATTGAAGAAAATGAGATAAGTGAAGATGAGCAATGGGAAATAAATAATAAGTCGTTGTTAGAGAAAGCTATGAAGAAGAAGACGATGAAGATATAATTGAGCTAAACAATAATAATTTGGTAGAGGTTACAAACCCTTTAGAACATGAAGAATTACATAGAATAGATAATTCTATAGAAGCAATGGACATAGATCCATCTTCATCAAAAAAGAAAAAGAGGCCCGTATATAAAGGTTGAAACAGAAAAAGAAAAGACCAACTAGAAATCCGGGAAAATGACCACGGAAAAAGAAGATTCTACATATAATTATATACCGGCCAATACACTCATATGGGTTCAAAAAAGAAGAGATTTTGAGAAAAAGGTTCAATTTTAGAATTATAAGAATGATGGTGCCATATTGAATCTAGCAAAAGACATGATCCTATAGATTGGCCAAATATACTCAAAGATATGGAAAAACCTAATAGTGCAAAAAATATATACGAATCAACATAATATAGGAAATAGAGTAGAAGATATGATCACATATTTAGAAACTTTTTAGGTGAATCGGTTAAAGTTTTATGGGAACAATGGGTAGAATCCTTCCCTATATTTTATGGAGAATTAAAAAGAGCCGGTAGTAATCCACATAATTTTGCAAATATTATATCAAGTATAGTAAGAGGTGAAGATCCCGAATTAGGATTTACTTTTTTACAAAATGAAAGATTAAGAGAATTAGAAAAGTTATCATTAACTAATTGGAGGAAAATAAAACATTTTTCTCAACATTATTTGTATAATGCTACAACGGCTAAACAAGGTTATAATATTGGAATAGTTGAAAAATATTTTAATAAATTACCGCCCTTTGGGTTCTATGATACATGAAGAATATAAAAAAGAAACGGGAGGTACTAAAGAATATAATATCTCTCGGGCTATAACTTTTGTCTTTAAACAATTAAGAAAGATATGTACTAATATACAAGCCCAAAGATCAATGAAGCAATCTGATTATAATTTCTGTAATAATATAGTTCAAATACCATTGACATATGGAGAAGAAAGATCCAAATATAAAAAAATATCCTAAGAATTATAGAAAAGAAAATATAAGAATGAAGAAGAGATATTTTCTACGAAGATCCGATAATAGAGCTCCTTTTCTTACATAAGAGAAATGTAAGAAGATATAATTCTAAAAAAAGAATTATGATAGTACGTGCAGATGTGTTTTATCTGTAATTCTCCGAGATCACTTAAGTAGAACTTGTCCTAATAAAGACAAGAAAAGATATTCTAATAAGCAAGAAGAACAAGAAAAGGTTCTAATAATAGATAGCGTAAATGAAAATATTTTAGTATGTGATGATGATATAATGGATGATGAATCAATATATTCAATTATAGAAACAGATGAGATAGAATATGATGAAGAACAGGAATCAAGTGATGAAGAATTAGATTTAATTGATGAATTATCCGGATTAAAAATTGAAATGATGGATCAAATAGTATCAAAGCATAAGAAAGAAGAATACCATACTTTATCCGATACATGTTTATCTCCTTTTGTAGGAATGAATATAAGATGTGTGTATTGCATATATTATCAAGATCCGTAAGAAAGAGCAACATGCGCCTATGTGTAAAACAAGCATGCATGCTATGTTCAACCCAACAGAAAGATAAACAAAAATAACATAACAGCAAATGGCCAGCCAAGGTGTTTAGCCAGATCCAAATGGCGGAGCTTACTTCGGGCTGAAGTGGCACATGGCCTGCCCTAAGATTGACAACTTCTTAATGGAGCATTTAATTTCATTTCTTTGAGTACTAACAAAGTGCTAATTAATCTCTACCCCCTTTGTATTTGCATGTCATGTCATAATTGACCTCGCCTATTTTCTGCGCAAAGTCCGCCCGATCAAACTCCTGCGTACTATGATGTGTAACCCCGCCTTGTCATGTCATAATTGGCCTTAGGACCGCAACTTTCTCCTCCATGGCGATAGTAACCCCGGCACATTGTTCTCCCGGCTACCTCGGCAACAAAAGGTTTACCGACTAGCTACTTGAGAGAGTAGTGTACGGTTTTTACTCCAAATTAAGCTTCCTTTGTTGCTATATATATATATATATATATATATATATATATATATATATATATATATATATATATATACACACACATACACACACATGCCGAAGTTTTGATTTGATGTTTTGCAACATCAATCAATCGGGCGTGGAAGACCGCATACCCATACCGTGAATAATTTTTTGAAAAATATGCTCAAGGAAATGCATAACCGAAAAAGATATGTATTGGTTACTGTTGATGATTATTGAAGCCTCATCGGACGTCTTACGACAATTGAAGAAAATGTCGCCGGCCAAGCAAAGCAGCGTGCAACTCCATCCAATAACCAAAGCACATGCATGCAAGATGAAGCAAAGACAAGGTCTTTGTCGCAGCCAGCTTGAAGGCCGATAATTGAACGCCTCTTCCTTATCCGCGGAGGAAAAGGTCGAAGATGTGCCACGCATAATTGAAGAGGAAGCCACGCTGCCATTCCGGAAGATAACCGTGAAGGAAATAGTAATACCCGGCTTCGTGGATCAAAGGACAATTCAGCGCGACACCGAAGGACGAAGGCATATCCTCGAGGAAGCTCGAAAGGCCCTCTCGCTCTATAAAACGCGAGAAGGAAGCCTCTCGCGTCCATCCAAAGCAAAGGCGAGGAGCACCGCAGACCCTCACCGAAAGAGCCCTCAAAGATCGAAGACACCACTCATGCATAGCCCGATCTCGGAAGCACCCGAACACTTGCAAAGTTCCCGTGAATTATTTTTTTACGCATAATCCACATCGCACTCAAGAATATTCACGCCGCAGCGTCGCCATCGCTGAATAGTAGCACCATCCATACTACATCCACTCACCATAATTAAACACCATATAATTTCCATCCATAATCACAAGAAGTGCTTCGCGATAGTAGAAAGAATAGTAGCAAGAATTTGAAGTGCCTGATCCACTTCAGGTGAAGTGTTCGTGCACTGTGCATAATATTCAGAATTTGAATAGTGCCCAATATTTTGAATAGTGACACGAATTTGAATAGTAAGACTTGAATTTGAATAGTGCTGTGAATAGTAACTCGTGAATTTTAAATTTGAATTTCAAATCCGAATATTTCCCAAGTGTTCTCTAATTATTTAATTATAGTATAAGTGTATATATATATATATCCGAAAGGATGATCCTGTTGTATCTCTAGGATTGCTTGGGATCCAACAAAGCATTCGGCTACACATGTACTGCTTGTACTAGTACAAATCCGTTTTTGGGAATGGCCTCTATTGCCATTAGTGTGCATAGTCCAATGCTGAGACGGACAGGTTAAAGGTTGGCCACAAAAAAAAGCGGCGCCCCGAGGCCGGCGCAGTCGGTGCTCAGGGCCTCCGCAACGGACTAGCGATTTACTAGCGATTTCACCCGCTCCCACCATGTGTCATCCGACGTGGAGGAGAGAAGTAGCAAAATTCCCGCCGCTAGCGAGTCCCTCGCCGCTAGACTCGCATTGCATTCCCGAAAAGTACGGTCACTGCTAATCAGACCCACTTGCATTCAATGTGCAGTCCTGCGAGGTTTTTATATTTTTCATGCCAGCTCAGCTAGCGAAATAGCCGGCTCCACTGCGGACGCCCTCAGTGCTGCTGCTCGTCAATCGATCGGTACTACACATGTGTACAGCTGGCGGCTGGCCAGCTGCTGCTGCTGAGCCACAGTCACAGTACAGTGGTGGCCAACGCCCAAAAGGACGGAACTGACCTGGACCAGCCCGCGTGTAGTAGTACGGAGTACTAGGAGCTACTCCAGTCGTGCTCGTGCATGCGTGGGCGGTGCATGCATGGGCGTGGCACGAGTCTCATCGTGGTGCATTCGCCGGCGTACGTCGTCCATCATGACAATGACCTGACATTTGAACGCGTCTTCAACTGAAGAAACCATGGCGTGTCCCTAGCTTGGCTTGAGGACACGTTGACGTGCGACAAAAGCGTCACAGAGGGGCTGGTCTCTCTGGTCATACGGAGTACTAGACCGCAGGCAGGACCCCAGAAAAAAGGCTGTGAGCTGCCGTGGGCCGGGCCTGGTGCAGCACCCATGACCGGTGGGCCTTCAATGTTTTTGTTTTGTTTTACTCTCGTGATCTGACTATTTATGTTTGCTCTAAGTTAAATTTTATATCTTGACTATTATTAGTACTTTAAATTTTACATTGATCAGGTTTACCTAGATTATTTAAACTATTAGTATTAGTGGTGTTGCCGGTCGGTCTATATGAAATTCTAGATATATATTGGTGATCGCATATAGGACATACTCCCTCCGTCCCATAAATATTTACACATCTGGGCTTGTTCACGAATACCAAGGTGAAGGTGAAATGATAAAAATACCCCTCCAGAATATCTGCTCTGTATTGGTTTCTTTGACGCCTGGGCATGCTCACAACGAGATAGTGATCCTCTGCGGCAGAGGTATGCATGGGATGTGCACGTGGTGCAGTATTGGTGGATTGAATCGTTGTGCTGCTGCGTTCTTCGTTCCGCATGGGATCCAGCTGCTGAGCAGGTTCAGGAGGTCAGGGACGTTCCGGAGCCTTCATCATCTTTTCTTTCTTGTTTTTTACACAAATAAATTGGGTTATGTTCTTTGTCAGCACACCGTACCAGATCTGACACCCTACTACTACGCCGGTTCAAGCCTAGTATGCACCATTATTTGTGGGAAAAAATTTGAATCCCAAATGTACTTTTAAACATGGGAGGAGTATATATATACTTGAATGGATCCCAGAGCTAAAAATTAACCCACCTTGTGAAAATAACATGAGCTAATTATGGGCTGATGCATGGATTCTAACCACCAATTGGCCCTCATTAGCTCTTACTAGACTAGAATTAGTCCACATTCAAGCTTTCTAATTCATAATATAAAAAAATATGGGCTAATTATTAGCTCCCTGATCCAAACACCTCCTTAAGAAAGTAGATGGAAAGTAATTTCAATAGACAAAATGTACTGCAGATTTCACTGGCTACCCATGACAAAATAGTGGGAAAAAAAAAAAAAAGCAGCAGGCAACAGGGACAGGGTGTCTAGGACCAAAATTGGATCGGCATCGATAAGCTTGCAGTGGGGAATGCATAGCAGGCTTCACGGTTAGCGCACCTAGCTTGGATGTAGAAAAAAAATAGTAGAGATGATTCCACGGAGGTAATCATAGATATATAGATACCTAGCTACCGTGTCATTCACGAACTTCCTCTGACCCAAAATAAATTAATGCAGTTTTAAGATTCTTGGAAGAGATCAATGTTACTTTAAAATTACATGTTTATCCTTATCGAAACCTATTCAATTTCAGCATGTGATGGTTAAACTTTAGGACAAATTACATGTTTTAAGATTTTAGTATGCTGAGAAAATAAACAGGAGGCCGGCTGGCTGGCAATGCATTCAGCAAGCAATGCCCTAAGCTAAAATAGGCGGAGATATCGCATGCATTCAGCAAGCAATGCATTATTATGCATATCGAGTCGTCCTTGACAGTGGCAGTGTCCGGTTACTGCCATGGCTGGCCTGCAGCTTCCTTGAAAGAATTGGCCAGGAGAAACAGTGGCACTGAAAAGCACCCACTGGTACCACCACCACTGCCACCGTACGTACTCTGATTGGATCGGCATCAGGGCTCTGGACACGACGAGATCGATCCAACGGCTGATATGTATGTGACATTCCACATGCCATATCTAGACGTTGTCGCATCTATGAACTATTCTAATTAATTAATCATAAAAAATATATGTATAAGGCTATAATAAAAACTTTGTACTAAAGCATACCATATTATATGTTCCATTGTGTAGATCTACTCACGTGGAGTCAATAAAATTAAATTTTTTATTTTATAATTTTTTCTGTGATTTACTATAATTTTTACTGTGATTCAGCCAAAATAAATAAAAAAAAAAAAACAAAATCGCCTTCAAAACCACTTATAAACTGGGGTAGGGAGGTAAAATGGACAGTTTTAAAAGTTTAGGGAGGTTTTTGTCCGGTTTTAGAGTTTAGGAGAAAAAGCCGACTTTCCTTGATGGTTGAGGAAGGTAATGTGGACTTTTTCCTAATATAAATATTAGTATACTTTTAATATAGATTTGGTCAAATTTGATGACGATGATTGACTTGGGAAAAAATTAAAATTGGGCTCTTTATGAGATGGATGTAGTAGACGATTTGAATTGAAGTTGGGATAGTAGTGCCGCCTGTGTTTTTTTTTTTTTTTAATTTCACTCCTCAGCTCGTTGCCAAAAAAAAAAAAAAAAAAAAAAAAAAAAAATCAACTCTATGCATCTAACTGTTTTTTAAAATATACTATGAAAAAACTAATTCAATTTATAGGTGCCACCATGTTCTTAAAAAGTTTAGACAATTGCTACTTTGTTAAGCTGGAACACCCAAAGTTCCAAACACACTTCAGCATGTTTGTTATGCTTCGCTGCTGGCAATATATATGGAAATAAAAGGAGGATACACGCGCTAGTAGTGTACAATTTTTTTCACAGGCATTGTAATCCTCAAATACTCTTTATCCATGCAAACTTCAATTTGCTAATGCTGCTGGCCAGCACGCATATTTGTACACCACCCAGCTTCACCCAGAGCTGAGCATCATGACAGTAGCAATCCACAACACAGCTTCAGAAACATTGACTACTACGTACGTAGGAGTTCACATATGTGCAAACGGTACAGGCAAGCACTTACTTCACAGTCCACACACCCAGAGCAATGCAATTTAGAACAAGAGCAACAGGAACAAAGAAACCGGATCGAGGAGCAAAATGATACCCTGGCCCTACGAACCCATGAACCTACACGTACAATGCAAGCACACTGCTGCACACGCTCTTCTAGAGCTTCAAATCGAGATCAACAACCTGCCTCATTTGCTTCTCGTCGCCATGGCTGTCTCCAAATGCTACAGCAGCGTCGTCGTCTTCGTGACGAGGGTGTCCGTGCGGCGGCGTGCAGGAGTGCGAGACCGGGGTGGCCCAGGGCGGCGGCAGCCGCAGCATGCCCGTGTCAATGGAGGTCGCCGTGGTGGCCTCCTGGAGGTCGCAGTAGAGATGCTGGGCACCATTATTCTGCTGCCCCACGATCCTCCTCTCCTTCCGATGTGCGTTCTGGTGACCGCCGAGCGCCTGCGACGAGGAACTTCTTGTTGCAGAAGAGGCACCGGAAGAACCTCACGCCGACGCTGCTGCCGCTGCCTGCATTACCAGCGACACCGTCTGAAACGACGGCAGGGCGAGGAGAGGGAAGAGGAGCGTGGCGGCGAGCTGGGGACCAGCATAAGTGACAGGTGGACGATGGAGTCGTCGACATTGGCGGCAGTGGCTGCAGGATGAGGATGAGAAGGCTTCTCATCCATTGGACAGCACCACCGTGAGCTTTGCAAGCTTCGTTTGCTTGCATGAGTGAGCTGAGCTGCGATCTTTGCTAGCTGACGGTGTAAATGCTTGAGCTGAGAGTGTTATGAACCCAAAGTTACCATCGAGGAGGTATATAATGGATATGTTCCCGGACATCTACGTACGGAGAGGACACACAATTTTTTTAATTACACGGTACAACATAGAAGCTCAACACGCACGCACACTTACCGCTATGAACACACGTCTGCTAACCCTACCCTATGAGAACCTTCGAATGACCGAGCCGGCAGAGATCTTGAAGTTCACGAAGTCACCCGCAGACGCTTCAGCGTCGACGGGGGCGTCGTCTACCACTTAATGCAAAGCGCCGGAAAAATCCCGAAATAAATCCAGGAAAAATGCGAGCACTAGTGTCAAGTCAAGGACTTAAACCCCAGTGGACAGGTTCCACCACAAGGAATCAACCAACTAATTTATAATCAGTTCGCAAGAGGACACAAATTAACCGCACAAAGGCCACTTACTAAATATGGAGTTGCACTATGGGTACTACATCTAACTATAGATGGTTAAATGGGTGGCACAGCTCTATAAGATCGAGTCGGGCCGTGCCATCCTAGCTAGCAAGTCGTGTCATGTCGCGTCATGTCACGTCATGTCTGTCCAGGCACTATCTAAATTTGAACGACTATAGAAGCATGGTGCTTGGTCGGATTCAAGCTCGCTGATGGCGATGCTATGATGATCGATCTGCTGCGATGTCGCAAATTTGGGTTTTTAATCACAACCTCGAGTGAGATGGAACGAGGGGAGGGTTCGGTAACCTCGGGTACCTCAGGTTTTACCGTCTCTTCATTGTTGTACCTTTAAACTCTTTTTGTTTAATGAAAAACACGCTTAGGCGTGACGAAAAAAATAAATTTGAACGACTAAAACTTTATGAAGAGCTTAGAAGGAGCTCCATATTTCGATCTGGTGGAGCTAAGAAATACGTAAAAGCCTGTAGCCGAAGTGTTGGATCTCTGCCCCTGCGTAGAGGTGGTGGGCAGCAGGGGGGCGAGGGCGAGCACGAGGGAGAAGGGCGGGGTCGAGGGGCAAGGCCGGGACGTGGGTGGCACAGGGGGCGGGTGCGAGGACGAGCTCACGCGGCTCACGTCGGAGGAGGAAGAAGAGGTGGGGGAGGAAGGTGAGCGGGCAGAAAAAGCGGTCGCCTACGCACGCGGGCGCTAGTAATGCCCATTTTCTATTGTCAACTTTGAGCGCAAACAAAAAGTCTTGACTTCCTTTTCTTTGATAATACCATATATATGTAGGTAATTGAAAAATAGATATAAGAGTATATTTTAAGATAAGTTCTTTGGCACTGGTATACGTGAGCTGCCCTATGCAAAGGCAGGGGGCTCTGATACGAGCCAGGCCAGCCACTAGCCGGAATGAATCTCTGTGCTTCCTAGCTAGCAACCCTGGGATCCCTCCCCGTTGGTTCACACCAAAGTCGATATCACGCACGGTGAGCTATTCAGATAAAAAAAATCTATGCTAACTAAATTATTAGTCTCGGCGTTCTTCAAAATATATATTTTTGAAACAGAGTTGCTATCAAATAACTAAGGATCTATTCGGATAAAAAAAAATTCTTGAAGTTTTATAACAACAATATATGCTATGGTTTTGCAAAAATACTTTAGTTTAATTTTAGTAAGCCGTGAAGTTTTCGGATAGAACAAACTTTATAATTTTGGAAACCACGGTATTATAAATTAAAATGGTACGGCAGTCTTTCTAGATTTTCTAAACGCATGTCTCCTGCTGTAAAACTAATCAAAGTTTCTTGAACAACAGCCTCACAGTTATATATATGTTTTATTAATTTGGACTGTTTTTAAGTAAAAAAAAAAGATGCAAAGGTTTTTTTTTTTTTTTGACAAAATAAACATAATTCATTGCTTAACACACGATCTTTGTTGTAACCAATACATTGTTGATGGTTACATTTTGGAGTGCCACAAGAAATGGGCACCCATGCTCATGATTTGGGGTTAACACATAATCCCTCAAAGTCATGGTGAGGAGCTTGAATAGAAATTAAGCTCGTCTAGCGAGGGAGTCCGCCATCTGATTGCTATCTCTTGGAATCACATGCGCCTTGATGGAAGTTCCTGCAAGGGCGAGAGAAGACAAGCTCTGTATAGGGCTTGATTCTCCATCCGGTGGATTTCTTCGTTCGGCGCTATGGATGTAGTTGATAAGTAGCTGGTTGTCTGCAAGTAAGTTTGCGTCCTCCATAATATTCATCTGTTAAGAAGAGAAGCGGCAAGGGCAAGGCACGCCGCCGCCATTAGGGACCGAGGTTGCCTCCTGCATTATCGCCTTGATGAAGACACCGGTTGGGGGCGAAGTTGAAGTATTGACTATAAATACACCGAGGCCTGCTTGTCTTGATGAATCTCCAGGTACATCCGGGGTGATGGAAGCATCGGAATAACACCTGAAACCATTCAGCGAAGAAGGGGTTTGAAGAAGATACCTGTCATTGGTAGACGCAGTGGGGGGATGTAATGCATCGATCCCCGTTTCTTTGTGGAGTGGTTGTCAATGACAGTGAGACCTTGTGGCGTTAGGTGCAAAGGTGGATCCCGGAGTGGTTGCGCTTGGTCTTTGGGTTTGTGGAGCCATTTCCCCATTCGCCTCTAGCCCTTGGTGACCTACAATAGACGGTAATACCTTGGCCCAAGCGTGGGAGTTTGGCCGAGTGTTGTGCTGATCTGACGTATAGAGATCTCCTTGGTCGCGATGGGTGGAGTCGGGAAGTAGTAGAGCCTGCGAGAAACAAAGCTATTACCGTGTTGTAGTAGGCTGCCGGGATGGACATGGTCGTTTAGTGGGGCGCCGCATTGTTGGTCGCACCGGCTGCTCATGAATCGCCCGTAGGTGATTTTCCATGTCTTTTGTGCTGCCTTTTGTATTTGAACCGAGCTCCATCTTTTTCCTTTAAACCTGAAATCATTTCGAGCTTTCCAAATATACCACATGATAAATAAAGTATTGCAAAGCATGTAGTCGAGGGGTTAGGCGGCGAAGTTGATTAAAGAATTTTGGATACCATCTTCAGAGGGTAGTAATGTTTTGGGTTGGAAGAGGAGGAGTAGTAGTAGCCCAAACCTGAGTTGGTAAATCACAGAGGAAGAAAAGATGGTTATCATCCTCAATTGCTCCACAATGGCTGCAGTGCTTGTCAATGTGTCTTGAGAATCTCCCCCCCTTTCTCCGATTTGCAATGGCTCTTCTCGATTACCCTCCGGGCAAAAAGTTTTGAGAATAGGGGGATAGTTTTACTTTTCCACACTTTCGTAAGATATTATCGGCATCAACGGAGATACTTACGGACCCACGAGAAGGGAGGCTGGTGTTGAAGGGAGTGAAGGTGAGAGTAGACAGCCTTGGTGGTGCAAACCCCATTAGTAGCTGGTGTCCATCTAAGAATGTCATTATGGTCAGAATGAACCACTTGAACAGATTGGATGGATTGAGAAGCTTCGGGGAGAATATAGACTCTATCAAGGGTAGATTCCAGGAACGTGTATTAGGGAGCCAGAGGTCAGCAGCTGTGGAGGGTAGTGGGTGATTAGTTACTGGGAGTTTGAGGTGGTCATGAATTTCACTCCAGATTGAGCACCAAGGAGAAGACCAGACTGAAGAGTTACCTGCATGGATTTGATAGGTGACGTTGTCATTGAGGTGTTGTCTTACCTGCAGGATGGAGGACCAATAGATAGATTTTGGAGAGTTACTAGGAGCATTCCAAAAGGAAGTGTTATGAAAATATTTGGCCTTGAGAATAGAGGTGAGAAAAGGGGTTTTTGCGGTGGCAACATTCCAAGTAGAGTGGACAATAAGGCTCTTATTAATGGTTTCCATATCTCTTATACCAAGGCCGCCTTCTTCCTTTGATCTCGTGATATCTTCCCAGGATCTGTAATGGATTGGAGTTGTTTCCTGTTCTTCTTGAACCCCTGCCCACCAAAATCTCTTGATAATGGCGTTAATCTTTTTTATGAAAGTTTTTGAAAACAGAACTTGAGACATATAATAAATAGGGATAAAAGAAAGGACGGACTTTATATCTTTGTAACCTACCGGCATGGTTGAGTTTATTTGCCTTAATGGTACCTAGTTTGGCTAGGAACTTACCATAGATAAAATCATAAGCCCTATTCTTGTCCCCCTGAGAGAAAAATCATTGGGTGGCCTAGGTGCATGGTGTGGGGGCTGAGGTCTTGAACAGGAAAGATAGCTTTTATATTGGCCCTAACAGATCGAGGAACATGCTTGCTAAAGTAAATGGAGGATTTTTGTAAGTTAGGGGTCTGACTGATTGGTTCTGTAAATCATATAGAATTAGTTTAAGTTGTTGTGCTTCCTGTGTCGTCGCCTTGCCACATAGGATTAAGTCATCCGCAAATAATAAAGAGTGTATGGTCGGGCCTCCATGTCCTAGGAAGATACCTGTCAAATTGTTCGAGTGAAGAGCCTCCTGCAATCTAATTGAGAGTTCATTAATAGCAATGACAAATAGATACGGTGAAAGAGGGCAGCCCTGTCTTAATCCTCTTTGAGAGCTAAAAAAAGTCTCGTAGGCTCATCATTTACAGGCGCAAATTGAGGGGAAGAGATACATGTTATAATGAGATTAACAAACCCTTGTTGGAGGCCCAAACGACGAAGCGCATCAACAATGAACCGCCACTCAAGCCTGTCAAAAGCTTTAGCAAGATCAATTTTTAGTATGAAGGCTTGATCTTTCCAACTCTTAAGGTTGAAAAGAGTGGATTATTTCTTGGGTGATAATGACATTAGAGGAAATATGACGATGCGCAAACAAAAGCCGATTGAGCTTGATCAATGTAACCGGAAGATCTTTGCTTGAGACGGTTAGCCAAAGATTTGGTTATGACCTTATAAATAACATTACAAAGACCGATAGGTCCGAAATCTTTAGGAGAAAGGGGCTGAGTGATTTTAGGGATAAGAGTGATATAAGTTTGGTTTAAATCAGTAGGTAGAAAGGAATTTGAGTAGAAATCATTTACCACCTTGTAGATGTCCTCTTTAGCCCATGGCCAAGCTGCTTTGTAGAAGGCCGCATTAAGTCCATCCGGGCCGGGGGCCGCATTGTTTCTCATTTCTTTGATGATCTCATGAACTTCCCCGCAAGGATGGTTTAGAATAAGTGTACCTGAAGTGTGCTTCTCGTTGAGCTGCCTCTTCTTCCTGATGTTGCTGGCTGGTATGGTTTAGACCGATAGGGAGATTGGGAAAGGGCCTTGCGGTTGCTGGGAGGTGCTAGGAGTGTCTTTGGGTGTAGTGTCGATGGAGGGGTTGGGTTGAAGTGGAAGCATGAGGTTGGGTGGAAAAAAAATATCCTTGAAGTAGTTCACGAGGGTGGTGGCTAGCTGATCGGGAGTGGTAGAATGGGAGCCATCTGGATTAACTAGGTAGGTAATTTTGTTTTTTTTGATTCCTTTTGATGATTGCTCTGTAAAAAGAAAGCAGTATTTCTGTCTCCCTCTCGTGCCCATTTCTTTTAGCACGTTGAAGATGGTATTTTTCTTCTTTAGCGATAAGGTCTTGGTGCTTTGGGTGTGGAGTTGAAGTTGGAGAGCATGATCTTGTTGGCTAGGAGGGAGGTTTTGCTGGTGTAGGATTTGGGTTTCAATTCTGTCTAAAAGGTCTGTATTTTTAGGTTTCTTTCTTCTCCATCTCTTTAAATCTGCGGAAGATATTTTGTTTTCTGGGAGAAAACACGATTAGTAGAGCGAGACCAACTATTCTTAGCCACTTCATTGTATTCATTGTCTAATAACCACCAATTTTCAAATCTAAAGGGTTTGTTTACTCTAGGCCTATGGGAATTAAGAACCGCAAGGATAGGAGCATGATCGCTATAAAGCATAGGTAAATGGTAAAACAACAAAGATAGGGAAACATCAAACACCATTCAAGTATTAGCAAGAAAACGATCTAGCCTTTCATACGTTGGAGCGTAAGAATTACGCTTTGTTAGTCCGGTATAAGCCACCACTTGTAACCCAAGTCAAAAAACCACGCTGGATCCACATAACCACAAAACTCTGAAATGCGAGTGTAATCAGCAGCAGTAGGACCATATTTCTCACTTGCATGCATGATGTCATTCATATCCCCCATGCATAGCATGGGCATATTAGGATTGAGTTCTACAAAGTTCAGAACACTGCCCCAAATGAGACTAGACAAACGATGGTGGGGATCTCCGTACACACACACTAGACCATATTGGTGATTGGTGACTCTGTCTATACAAAGGGCCAAAATGTAGTGGTGGTGATGGTCGACGATAGAAATATCAACATCATCAGTCCATAACAACCACAATCCACCGGATTGGCCAGACGAGGGAACAACAAAAGCATTATTGAGATTGAAATGATTTTTAAGAGCATTAGTAGTAATAGAGGAATTACGGGTTTTGAAAATAAAGCATACCTGAGCTCGGGTGAGGCGAGGAGCCGGGAAAGATGTACCATGGTGGAACTGCGTGAGGCTGCCCTCCCGAGCCTCTGCAGCTCCATGCCAAGTGTCCCCTGGCTCCAGTGCGTCCCCTGGCCTCGCGCTTGAGTTGTAGTCGGAGAGCCTTGCGGGGTGTGGAATGGTGCTTGAGCCCCGATGTAGGGGTCTGTTGGTGATGCTTTGAGAAGCCGGATGTTGCACAACACCATGGGACGCCTTTGAGGCACATATGTACGCCTTGAAGCATTGGTGGGTGGAGGCGTGGATGTAGGAGGAGCCGGCATGGGAGTCAGAGCAGGAATAGGATTAGGCCGGGTGTGCATGATGGCTGTGCTAAAAATAGGAGAATCCGTCGATGAAGGCATGCCAAAGCGGAGGATTAGGCGGAGGGGGATTCGTGGGAGCAGGGATTAGGAAGGGTGTGCATGATGGTTGTGCTAAAAATAGGAGAACCCGTCGATGAAGCCATACTAGGCGGAGGATCGGAGGAGGGGGATTCGTGGGAGGAGGAATTGAGGCGGTGGTGGGCGGAGTTGCCATGGTGGGCATCGGGAGGAGGAAGCTTGCAATGGAGCTAAACATAGAGGGGACAGCAGCATCATCCACAGGGTAAAGCATGAGAACACTCACGCAAAGAATGGAGTAGCAGTCCTAGTTCTTCAGAGCTGTCCCGGTGGTCGACGAGGTCCCGGCCGCCTCGATGCAAAGAAAGCCGCTGAAGGCCCTCTTCCACACCAAATTCAGCCGGATCTGAAGGGGAGTAGCAATAGGAGGAAGCAGGAGTGGATTGGGAGGAGGATTTTGGCAGATTAGTCACCGGATTTTCGGATCGAAGACAGCTGGTTCGAGGATTTCGAGGTGGGCGGGGGGGCGAGAGAGATTAGCAGGTGGAAATAAACAAGAGTGGGATCGATATGAAGCTGGAAAGATGGGGATTCAGGGATCGGGTGTGGGTAGAACAGATTAAGGCTGGAGGGATCGAAGATTTGGGGGGATTAGAGGGATTGGATAGGGAACGGCATATCGCCACAAGCCACGTTGGGCACTAGCACACGGCACTCATGATAGTGTCCGCAAAGGTTATTATTACTTTATTTAACCCAATATAGAATGCGAGACACGGATACACTATACGTATGCTAACTCAATATAATAGACGTTATTCCCTCCATCTCAAATTATAAGGCATTCCAAGAATTTTGGAGAGAGTCAAAGCATCTCAAGTTTGATCAAATTTATATGATAAGACAATAACATTTAGGATGTCAAGTAAATATCATTGGATTCTTCGTTAAATATATTTTCATAATATATCTATTTGTTGTCACAAATCTTTTTAATTTTCTTTATAATTTTAGTCAAACTTAAGAACCTTTAAGTCTCCAAAATTCTTGAATGCCTTTAAAGCATGCATTGCATGATGAAGAATGCTCCAAAGAAAAACATGGCATGGACCTCCTGTTTCTACCATTTCTGCTCTTGTTTGGGTTCCATGTTATGTGCCGACAGAATGCTGCAGCCTCGGACCGCGTTCCTTGCATTGCATGCATTGGTGTAGCTACAACTGCACAAGCTGTCATTCTCGCTTTTAGATATTGTGAACATGACCACGTGAACAATTGGATCGACTTGTTGGGACGGGACAAGAAATTAGAGAGAGAAAGGACGAAAAGGTTGCAACAGGGTATATACTCCTCCGTTCCAAAATAAATGACGTTTTCGCAACCCGAAAACATCTACCGGTAATTATATATTAAAAATAAGATTAATATTTATATTACATAATTAGTATTATTGGAAAGATCTTTGATCTAGTTTTTTAACAAATTTATTTAGAGATTTAAATCTTCTACGTATTTTCTATAAATCGAGTCAAACTTGTGGGACGAAAAACCCAAAAACGTCGTTTATTTTGGAACGGAGGGAGTACATAGTACTGTCTCGTCTGGCCTAGTATCATACTATATACAGTATTTTGCATGACTAATGCATGGTCTAGCTAGCTAGGGTGCATATGTTTTCTTCCCTCTTTTTCCTCACTGATTCCAATTTTATAATCAGGACAGCTGTGCTGTATTTTCCGTACAAATCATGATAGCATTCTTCTGTTGATAATTTTACTACTTCACGGTGCTTAGGGCATGTCCGATACAAGATGCCCCTTCTGCTGCTCTTGTGGCCGAGCCGGCTTGTCTGCTCGATCTCGTTGCTGATGCTGCGGTGGTGGATCGGAATCGACTGGTGCGTAGATGGGACCAATGCAAGTTATCGTAGATCAGAGGCTCTGCTCGAAGCAGGATGCACCACCTAGCCTATGAGCTCTGATCTGATCGCCTTTGAGGACCATCCTTAGACCTCGGTATGGTCTACATCAATCACAAGACGCTAAGTGTCACTTTTGCTAGGCTGCCACTACAAGAATCACCAACTCGATTCGATGCAGCGCATCAGTATGATCAGTGACTCCTGTGGCGGGCTTCGGCGGCTCAAGAGTTGGCTGAGGACGGCGTTATTACCTGTGAGAGATAGAGCCTCCTTGCCCTGCTTGGTGGTGGTCTCTCTCCCTGCTAGCTTGATGAGGGGGACAACATCTTCATCCTTAGGAGCCCTTGCTCCCTCGGTGAAGGGGTTGCTCCTTCGATCTCGATGGTGGACAGGCCTGCGGCCTGATGGTAAGTCCTCCGGGTGGGAGGCTACCGGACGGGAGTTTGACTCCCGCTCCCCGCACCGCGCTTTTCTGGCTAAGTTCCTCTCTTATGGCTGGTAGTTCTAGGATATGGGTACGGTTGTGTGTGTGCGCGTGTGGGGTGTGAGTTTGTACCCATATTTCAGATACTACAGCATGTGCTTAGTCGAGGAACTAAAAAAAAAAAAAAAAATCTCTTGGATGGTGACGACGACGACAGCGGTGTTGAGCACCAAACTCCAACTTGTAGCAGGGGCCACGGACACGCACTCTACAAGCTGGTTTGGTAGGGGACAGATGACAATGATCATCAATATGGATACTGATCGACCGATCAAACAAAAGACTCGGCTTGGAGGCTTGACAACAACTGAAAAAGGAAAATGGGTACCCATAGCTATTCAAGTCTGTATTTGGGGCCAAGAGCTTCCCGCTCGGTTCTCCACCTGGTGATTAGCGAGGATGGTATAGTCTCCAGAGTCGGGTCTTTATCAACTATAAGTACTCTTATTACGACGTTAGGGCAAGTATATTGGTGTTGTCTTATAACTAGTCTCATATAGTGCCACGTAATTTAAGACGACTTAATATACTACATGTACAATGGTTGTCTTTTTAAGTTGTCTCATAGCAACTCGCATTTCCTTAATTTATGGAGAGAGTAAAAGTAGGATTGTGAGGTGCATGACGACAACAACTCATACAATGATAAAATAGTTGTCTCATAGTCCTAAATTTTAGCTCATGAGGCATTGTTTCGCGAAGCAACTACCTCATTCTCTCTCACCTCTCTCTCTCCTCCACATCATCAAAAATCCTACGTAGCGATATATGAGACGGCGTATGAGACCGCTCACGTATAGCAATGTACCTGCCCTTAGGTGGGCTCGAAGCTTTGAGTACTCTTGAGCACCATTTGTAAATATCATGACCGCAAATGACTTGAAATCTGGAAGCCAAGCAATTTTAAATTATGTCATGTCAAATATTAGGTTGCACAGATGACATGGATGTGATCAATCTCAACAAATGTGTGCTCCAACAAAACTGGGTCCACATATCAAGTTTAGATTTTTGTGATGGAAGTGGAAATGTACCATATTCCATAAATGTTTGATCAACAGTACTAACCATCTGAAAAGGACTACTAATGTTAAACTTGAAGCTCTTTTTTTCCCCAATTATTGTATCCATGGACTAAGCGTCTTGCTTGCCAAAACAAGATGGTTGGACTAATGGATGTTGTGATAACCATAGTCCACACTAAATTAAAACACAAATATTTAGTGGTAGCAGAAGCAACTTCAACATAGGACATCAACCAACAAACACCAAGATCCCCACAAAAGAAAAAAAAAAAAAAACTTGACGACGAATCAATATTGCTTTCTTGCCAGGGTTGTGGGACGGAGGGAGTAGCTAATATCTTACATGTGAGGCTACTCATTTGGAGAGATGTAAATATATAATCTCCATCTCCAACATCGTGAGGAGGATTTCCCAACAATGGATAGTTGATGAAATGAAATAAGTGACCTGGGGTCGGATCGATTAATTAATTAATCTCAACAGATTAATGATGTTCCAACAAAATTGGCCCCACATAAAGTGTATATTTTTGTGTCAAGGAAGTGCCAATGTACGATATACCCATAAGTGCCCGATCAGCAGTGTCGATCACCTGAAAAGACTGCTGATGTTAAATTGAAGTGTTTTTTGAAGCCAGTGCAATTACTTTTCATAATTATTTCAAAACTAATTGATAAACCACGCATAAGAAAGCATGGTGAACGAAATAAGCGTCTAAGACTCTTGCTTGACAGGAGAAAAGCTGTTTGAAATAACCGACAATTTAGTGAAACGAAACTGAATTTTTACCAAGTTTCATGCATGCATCAACCAATGCATCTGAAGTGAAATAACCGACAATTTAGTGAAACGAAACTGAATTTTTACCAAGTTTCATGCATGCATCAACCAATGCATCTGAAGTGAAATATCCGACAATTTAGTGAAACGAAACTGAATTTTTACCAAGTTTCATGCATGCATCAACCAATGCATCTGAAGCCACAAGAGAAATTCAGAGTGTATGTCTGTCTGTCCAAGAGAAATGAAGTCCAGAGCAGCCAATCAAGCACGGCCTTATTGGTACAAAATGTCACTGCTCTTTGCTCCTACCCGATCAGGTAATAAATAAGCCTTTAATATATATAATTTGTGACAAACATTCTTCTCAGTCCACAACAATTGGTAGGTCTTGCAGCCCATATGATTATCTATACACAAATATGATGCAAAAGTGTGTCACATTACATACTACACTAGCTATCTTCTCTGGGCCCACAGTCAGTCCAGTCCCCAAATGCAACAAAGAACAAACTGACAACAGTTTGAAAAACATTTTTCAATAAATAATAACAAACCGTTGAACAATCGGTAGCAGTACGTACGTACTTGTACTTTACACACTAGTTTTTTTTTAAAAAAAAACAGCAAAAAGCCTGCAAAAAAGAAAGCAGAGAGAAATTTAAAAAGTACAAAAACATATGTATATATAATAATACTAGCTCATGCATCATATATAATAATAATATATTCAGCATGAGCAACAGCACGTACGTACAGGATATATTACACGTAGATAGACTGCTAGAGCTTTAGATTGAGGTCAACAGGCCTCTGCTGCTCCTCCTCCGCGTACCACCACGCCGCCGTGGTCTCAATGGCGCCGCCGCCGCCCGCCGTCCGCCCGCTGGTGGTGGCTGCTACTGCTGGTAGGGTGCTCGTGGGGGCCGTACGAGTGGGAGGCGCCAGTCTGGATCATCGGCAGCGCCGTCGGCGGCGCGTGGCTGCCGCTGATGGCGGGATGATGAGCGTCGGCGGCGGTGGAGGACGTCGCCGTTGACGTTGTCTCCGCAGCCACAGGGAGGTAAAGGTGGGCGTTCCAACCCACACTCCGCTCCTTCTTGTGCGCGTTCTGGTGGCCCCCGAGCGCCTGCGACTTGAGGAACTTCTTGTTGCAGAAGAGGCACGGGAAGAGCCTCACGCCGCCGCCGCCGGCGACTGCGCCGTCGGAGCTAAAACTAGCGGCGGCGGGTGTTGCGTGGTCGGGGAAGAACATGGAGGGTGGTGGCGAGGTCCGGCCCAGCGTCAGGGACAGGTCCATGAGGACATAGCCGCCGTTGTTGTCCTCGGCAACAGACGAAGGAGGTGACGGTAGCGCCTCCATTGCGGTCGGTCGGACGGACGGTCGGTACGGCCGGGATCGTCGAAATAAGCAACCGGCGATCGAGCTTCGTTCGTCTTTTATCTGAGGCTCTCTCTCTCTCTCTCTCTCTCTCTTCTAGCTGATCTAAGCTTCCATGGGCGAGTGACCTGAGCGGAGCTGAGCTCTCTAGCTAGCAAGCAAAGCTGGGACGGAGCTGGGTGTGTGTGACTGGTGAAGGAGAAGGAGGAGGTACTCGTACTATATAACACTAGCAGGTTAGGAGATGATGGCCATGGGCGGCAGCAAGCAAAGGACGATGACAGCCAGCAGGATGGTGAATGGTGATGTAGACGATGGAGGGATGATATTATTGTGCCACGCAGAAGCAAGCTAGGTAGCAGAAATGGCAAGCCCACCACGTCCTAATTCTGACGCTGCATTATTGAAGGGGCGAACTGCGTGCAGCAGCCGTGGGGCCCGGCAACAGCCATGACCCCCATGACTCCATGAGAGGGAAGACGACAAGCAAGTTAAACACCAAAAGGAGGGGTGAAAATGATTAGTATGCCACAGAGATCACAGTTGGTGGTAGTAATCAACATCACAATCATGATGTGTGTACCTGCAGCTCTTCCACATATGTTCGAGGTTCCACGTCATTTCTTTTGTTTTTATATATATAGAATATATACAAAATATAGGAAGAGAGGTAACCGATAACGAAAGGTCAGTTTCATAGGGAGCTTTCATCTTGCTGTTTCCAAGACGTACTCACATGTGTTAGAAATTAGAAATAATGTAGATAAGTTTCATACCCATGAAACTCATTTCATTATTACAAGAAATTTTATCATATCTCTATTCATCAATACTATACCACATCAGTTTATTTAATGCTAATGAAACTCTCATAAAATCCCGATTGAGACAGACCTAATGACCACATGTGTGATGGTAATTAGCCGGTATATGATCTATATATAATTTATCTCTATCCATGCATGTCAAAAGTAGTAATGACTTGAGGTTATTTATGTGTAGGTGATGACCGTACACTCGATAATTGTGCTTGCACTGTCCTTGCTTTGTCTAAAACCTTGAGCCTCACCATGACTAGCTAAGGATTATATATGTGTGTGCATGAAAAAATGTATGGTCTGTCCTGTAGTGCATTGTGTGACAAGTGGACAGCAAGGCTCCTGAGACGCCCATCTCCCCAACGGCGACAAGTGTGCTCCTACTAGTGGCTCGTCGTTGGGAGTTGTGGAACGAAAAGAGATGTGTGTTTTTTCGCATCCATCATCAACAGAAATGTTTGTTTTGGAAAAAAATCAAGGAGAAAGGTCACACTTTCGGTGCATAGCGGGTGCTAAGAGGGTTAGAGGACTTGTGCCATTGTACGTCGGAGGGGCAGTGTGTGGTTTGTTTTTGCTCTATTTTCCTTAGTATTTTGTAGCCTCTTATGTGGGTGGGTGTTTTGTTTTGGAAGCATTTGCTATTTCCTTCTCTATTAATATGAGCTAGACATTACTCCTATTGTCAATGAAAAAAACAAAAAGGAAAGACACAGTATAATGAGCATGTATGTATCCAATTATAGTAGGGTTGTGAGAAATAGAGGAAAAGTTTGTTGACAAGACACCCAAGCTAAAATTGAAGTTTGCATGACTCGATTTTGCAACAAGGAGGCCTAGTGGGCTGAGCTCTCGAGAGCAATTTGGTTATTGTCGGATAGTGATCGATAGATATAGTGCTCTCGTTATTGGTTCTCTCTCTTTTTAGAACATGACACATCATTGTAGAGCTAGCTAGCATGGAAATATCACAAGAGCTAGAATTTGGTAACTAATTAATGTAGTTGATGACAACATGTGTGATGGTAATTAGCATGATCTATCTATCTACATCCATGCATGAAAAAAGTAGTAATAATGACATGTGGTTATATTTGTGTAGGTGATGACCATTGTCATGCGCCAAATCAGAGGGCCCAATGGGCCATGTGCCCATCGCCAAGACGCTAGGAGGGCGGCGGCGCCCTAGCGCCCGTCGCCGCACCGTCGCCATCGCCTTCTACATTAAGTAATGGATATTTAGGGAATAAAAATAGGAATAAAATAGAAAATCATTCAGGGATTTCTTTAGATGCAAGTCTCCCCGGACTATAAATACAAGGGACTTATAATCAGTTGCAATCAATCAAGAAAAAATTAAAGGGGTAACACCCAACAGTCTTGTCTCTCCAAAATCTCTCTCTCTCTCCCTAACCCTAGCGCACGTGTGCCGCCACCATCATCGTCGCCGCCGCCCCCCGGCCCCTTGCAGCGCGCCCCGGGCGCCTGCTGCCACCGCCACGCCGCGGCACAGCACCGCCGCCCGTCCCCCTGGTCGCCACCGGGTGCAGCTGTTCGTCATCACCATGCGTCTTCTACTTCGCCGTTCGCCGTCTACCCTCGTCATCACGCTATTGATAAATCGTCATCACCGTCGCCACGCGCTCAAGCCGATCGCCACCGCCCCCAACGCCGGAACGCCGCCCCACCGCCCCTACGCCATCGCCAACACCTCGGAACCGTCGCCGGCGTGTCACAACCGGCCCAATCGAAGCGATGCAGCGAGATGGATGGTATCCGAGACCGGACGATCCAACCACGCTGCCACCGTCAAGATTCGATGGTCGTCCCGCTGCCGCCTTACCCGTAGATGATCATGGAGGCCATCTACGCACTTGGACCGAGAACGCCGTTGACACGGTTGTGATCCTCAACTCCATCAAAGATAAGTACGGCTCTAGCCTTCCGGTCCATCACTACGCAATCTGTTAGGCCACCTCTCCCGCATGAAGGTCACGGTGAGCTCGACGACCTCCTCGACGCCCCCCCCACCATGGGCGCCACCGATGACAACGGTGCTCCCACGGGCGCCCGCCGGCGTCGTTCCCTCCACGCCGCCGACGCTACAAGCAACGGACGCGTCTACCCCGGGATGCCCCCGCCTGTTGTGGTTTCGGTCGAGGCCACCACCGACGTCCCACCACCGCTTTTCGACGAAAAGCCTACCCAACTAGGCCAACGCCGTGAGACTCCAAAGAACGGTCCGGATAAGTTCCGACAACACCAGCAACGTCATCTCGACATCGGGAACATCGAGAACGCCAACGTCACTATGGGTGACATGACGACATCACCTGACGCCGACATCGACGTCCGGGGCATCGACATGCCGGACGACACCGGCACCATGGACACCAACGACAATGACGCCCCCCAAAGGCGCCACCATCGACCCCACGGCGTCCTCGACATCGCCATGCCTACCATCGACGACGGCATTTTACGACGCTACCATGGGCCCATGATCGCCAACGACGCCCTCAAGGACGCCCGGCGCCGATGACGACCCGACTTCGACACCGACATCCGCTTGACGGTCGTTAACTACATATTTTATACCGTCAACATTAGTATAAAACTACCAAAACACAATAGTAATAGGGCTTTGAGCTAACCTTTTCCACAAGTTTTGGTACTTCACTTGTTTTGTAGGGCAATGTTGAAAACATATATATATTGGGCTAAAAGCAAAGGAAAATATACAAGATAAAAATGGCCCAATGCGAAGCAAGGATAAACAAGGAGAAAAGGCACCAAAATGCACCTTCTGGGAAAGCGTACTTCAGAACATCCTTCACCCCAATGGAAATGAGCCCAACACGATGCAAACCAAACCGAGCAAATGGCGTGGCACGACTTTTGAGACTCAACACAGCCCACCTGCCAAAGCCTGAGCTCAGCCGAGCCAGGACGGGTGGGCACGCACCCTAAGGTGCGCCCGCACCCACTTTGGTGCCAAACCGGCCCAACCTTGGCGAGGTGGTACATTAAGTGCATAGGAGTACAGTTCAATGTGTGGCCGGTGATGAAATCCATAAAACAAGCCCAAGAAGTCGAGGCCCAAATCCAACATGAAATCATACCGGGCCGCAGGACATGGGTTCAATGTTTTGGGCATAACTTTCTCATACTGAATCGGATTTCAAAGATCCACCGGTCAAAACGAAGCTTACTCCGAGGCCCACGCGCTCTTGCAAAATTTCAGGCCAAACGGCCCACATCTTGGTGCGCCCGCACCAAGTGGGTGCGCCGCGCACACCCTGGCGGCCGCCAACCGGGCCCAAATTTCTCGAGGCGGTGCATTACCTTCCAAAAGTGTGTTGCCGACGTTGGTTGGTCGGTTTGGGCTGATTAGGAAGGTGTACCAAGGTCGGTTTGGTTCCTTCCATATGGGGAGGGACATTTTCCAACAAGCCCCTCTCCTCTACCTATAAAAGGAGGCCCTCTCCCTCTTCCTCAACACACACCAATTCCATACAACACAAGGAAGAGCCACAATGTAATAGAGAGGAGAGAGTTCCATTCTTCTTCTTCCTCCTCTTAGTTCTAATGGAGAGCGAGAGAGGAAAGGCTAGAAGGAAGTTTGGTTCCTTCTACCTGGAGTTGTCGGTCCGCCCACGGTGTGCCGCGGTTCCTAGGAAGTCGGAGTGCCGAGTTGTCGGTACCGCCGCTTGTACCTCTACAAGCTACTTACACTTTGGTGAGAAAGCTTGTGATTATCTTTTCGCTTATTGTTCTTCAAGTATATTATCTTAGCTGTTATAGACTTGCGGGATCGATAGTCGTACCTTCGGGTCGTAACTCTTGGAGAAGGAACTCTTTGACCGGGGAATCTTGATCAACCCAAGAGTTGTGGATGGTAGTGCAAACATGGTGTTTGGGCTAGCGTTCACCTATCTTTTGTGGTGCATCCCACGGTTGAGGGGGTAGGGCGGCTTGGTCGTGACAAGCCTTGTCCGTCCCCTTGAAATCCCCCACGTTCGGGTTACAGGTCGTAGAGCTAATTGCCTGACTCGCCCCGGTTTGGGCGAGGGGCCGGTGCCCGAAGCAAGGAGATAACAAGCCCTAGAAATCCCTCACCAAAACCTAAGCCCATAAAGATACCTCACTATCCATAGTTATCCTAGGGTGGCCCCGCTCAAAGATTAGAGCGCAACCGCTCCCTCGTGGAAAATACGATACCCTGAATATTTCCGGGTGAAAGCTACAACGACAATTCCGCGGCGCTTGCGGATTTATCTGTGTGCGTTAAGAAACGCCAACAACATCGTTGAGTTCAACCTCAAATCATGTACACCAACGACGCCAACAACAACAACGACGCCCACGACAAACACCTCCAAGGGCGCGAACAACGACGACCCCCGAGTGTCCAACCTCGAAACTGGCAACCACGACGTCGCCCCCATGGGCGCCGCCACAGATGAGAATACCGACGCTTCCCGGGCATTGCCGACGAGACGGTCGCCCACTTGCCAACCATCGACGGCGACAACAGTCTGCTACACCTGCGGGGCGTCCCTCGGACTTCCACCACGGCGGAGAACGTCAACAAGCGAAGCGGTGGATCTCATCACAGCTTCGCCACCTGCGAGTGCCTTGACGGCAACCCCACTCTCAACAGTCGACTTCCTGATGACACCAGCACAAGCTCCAGCAAAGAGGGCGCCCCCATCAGCACCACGACGGCAGAACATCGGCCTTGTCAAAGACATAAGGTATGCCGCTATCTATCCGACAATGGCGGTCCTTCTTTGGTTCATCCACGTACCAAGCCCCAGCGCCACTAGAGGGCCTGGGACACCTCCACACGATGTCTCCCTCGCGGCTTCAAGCTGCCCTTCTATGACAACCTCAACAGCAACATCGCGCCAACACTCGACGAGGACTTGTACGACTACATAGGCACCTTCAAGTTCGTCAACAGGCCCCGTGTTATGCAAAGCAGAGGCACACCGCATCGGGGACGACTTGGCTATGACAGCCTACGGCCGCCCGAGGGCCAAACCCGCTTGGCTCCCCCGTTCCTCGACGACATCTACGGCCCGTTCAACTACGCCAACGAACCTTGGGCTGCAATGCACCAGGGAGGCACCCTGCATGGTGGACACGACGGTGGTCCAACTCGACCACCAATTCAAGGCCCCGTCTCCTACGAGGTCTTCAACGAGCTCCAACTCACCAGTCCCGCCGACACCGACAAGAGGTACATGGCACATGCACTCATCCTCTGGCAAAGCTACCTCATCGCTACCCGGGAGGCCAACGTTCTACCCCAACTCACTACACCAAGCGCCCTCGAGCTACATGGCATAGCCGGAACCAACCAGCTCCGTAGGGAGCACCCGGTTTGGGCGCCGGGTAATGTGATTGGCGTTCACCTTCCGACGACTTCCAGGCCTCACGACAAGCAACTTGCTGTTGGAGAAGCTATCACATAGCTTCTCTCCATCGCTGACGGTCTTCTTCGACAACAACAAATCACTACCTCGCAAGCATCAACATCATTCTCATGGCGAGAGGAGAGCAATGGACTTCCATCCAACGGACTAACGACGGAAAAAGGTTACCAACCTCATCTTCGCCCAGCTCATTCCCCTTCTACAAGTGGATGCAAAGAATCTTCGGACCATGCTTCTTCAATCGCCCCATCAACAACGATACCGTGCAGAACCACAGCGCGAGGGCTGCGCTGAAAGGGGGGAAAATGTCATGCGCCAAATCAGAGGGCCCAATGGGCCATGCGCCCACGCGCCAAGACGCTAGAGAGCGGCCGCCCTAGCGCCGTCGCCGCCCCAGACCCGTCGGCCATCGGCTTCTACATTAAGTAATGGATATTTAGGGAATAAAAAAGGAATAAAATAGGAAATCAATCGGGATTTCTTTAGATGCGACTATAAATACAAGGGACTTGTAATCGAGTTGCAATCAATCAATAAAAAATTAAAAGGGGTAACACCCAACAGCTCTCTTGTCTCTCCAAATTCTCTATCTCTCCCTAACCCCTAGCGCGTGTACGCCACCATCAGCGCCGCCCGCCGCCTGCCCCGAGCGCCGCGCGCGCCCGGGCGCCTGCCCAGCGCGCCACGCGCGGCCGCGCCGCCGCTGCCCCCCCATCGCCACCGGTGCAGGCGTTTCGTCATCACCATCGTCTTCTACTTCGCCGTTCGCCGTCACCTCGTCATCACGCTATTGATCGCCGTCATCACCGCCGTCACGCCGCTCCAAGCGATCGCCACCGCCCCAACGCGGAACTGCCGCCCCACCACCGCCCTACGCCATCGCCAACACCTCGGAGCCCATCGCCGACGTGTCACGCCCGCCCCATCGGCGATGCGTGACAACCGTACACTTTCGATAACTGTGCTTATCATCCTCTCTTCGCGTAAAACCTTGAGCCGGACTCGACCATCCAGGATTATATGTGTGTGCAAATAAAACAATGTAGTTTGTCATGTAGTCCCATGGCACGGCAAGTGGTCGACAAGGCTCCTGACACGCCCATCTCCCAATGACGAGAACGGTGCTCCTAGTAATGACTTATTAATTGGGAGTTGCAAAACAAAAGAGATGTGTGATTTTTAGGCATCAATCATCAACAGAAAAGTTTGTTGTAGAGAATATCAAGGGGAAGGTCAAAGCTCAGTGCATAGCGGACACTAAGAAGGTTAGAGGACTTGTGGCATTGTTCGTCTAAGGAACGTGTGGTTTCAGTTTTACACTGTTTTCATTGGTCATAATTTGTATCCTCTCCTATGTGGGTGGATGTTTTGTTTTGGAATATTTGTTATTTCCTTCTCTATTAATATAAACGATACATAATTCTTGTAGTCAAATTTTAAAAGAAAACAAAAGGGAAAAGACAAAATGTAGTGAACATTACTGTATCCAATTATAGTAGGGTTGTGGGGAATAGGGAGAAAGTTTGTTAACAAGACACCCAAACTAAACTTGAAGTTTGCATGACTCAATTTCGCAACAAGGAGGCCTATTGGGTTTGAGCTCTCGAGTGCGATTTGGTTATTGTGTGATAGTCACAGTGATCGATCAATATAGAGTTGGTTGCTCACTCCAACCGTCGGTTCTCTCCTTTCTTAGAATAGTAGACATTATTGTGTAGAGCTAGCATGGAAATATCACAAGAGATGGAATTTGTAGTTTTTCATGTAGTGCATGGCGTGGCAGGTGGTCGACAAAAAGGCTCCTGACATGCCCATCTCCCAACAATAACGAGAACGTGCTCCTAGTAATAACTTGTTGGGAGTTGCAAAATAAACAAAAGAGACATGTGTTTTTAGCATCCATCATCAAAGAAAAGTTAGCTGTGGAAAAAATATCAAGAGGGAATGTTAAGCTTAGTGCATAGCAGGTGCTAAGAGGTTAAAGGGCTCATGACATTGTTCGTCTGAGGGACGTGTGGTTTTATTTTAGCTCCATTTTCCTTGTCCATATAATTTGTAGTCTCTCCTATGTGGGTGGGTCTGAGTATTTTTTTTTTTCCTTCTCTGTTAATATAAAGCAGACATAATTACTCTAGTCAAATTTTTTAAAGAAAAACAAAAATAAAAGACAAAATTTAATGAACATGAACGCAGCCATCCAATTATATATAGTAGGGTTGTGGGAAATAGGGGAGAGTTTGTTAACAAGACTCCATTCGCAACAAGGAGGCCTAGTGGGTTTGAGCTCTCGAGAGCAATTTGGTTATTGTACATGTGATAGTCACGGTGATCGATCCAATACGTAGTTGGTTGCTCACTCCAACCGGTAGTGCCCTCGTTGTCGGTTCTCTCCTTTCTGAGAATAGTACACATCATTGTCTAGAGCTAGCATGAAAATATCACAAGAGATGGAATTTGTAATCTGTCCTGTAGTGATGCATGGCGTGCCAGGTGGTCGACAAGCTCAGTGCATAGCAGGTGCTAAGAGCGAGGGTTAAAGGACTTATGCCATTGTCCATTCCGAGAGACGTGTTTTTATTTTAGCTCTATTTTCCTTGGCCATAATTTGTAGCCTCTCTTTTGTGGGTGGGTCTTCTATTTTACAGCATTTGTTATTTTACTTCTCTATTAATATAAACCAGACATAACCTCTAGCCAACTAAAAAAAAAAAAGGAAAAACAAAATATAATGAACATGAACGCATCCGTCCAATTGTAGTATGGTTGGGGAAAGTTTGTTAACAATAACAAGACATGGAGAGGCCTAGTGGGGTTTGAGCTCGAGAGCAATTTGGTTATTGTGTGATAGCAACAATGATCAATCGATACAAAGTTTGTTGCTCACTCCAACCGTACCGTTAGTGCAAGCTCTCGTTGTCGGTTCTCTTCTTTCTTGTTTTGTCCTTTCTTGTTTTGGTACTTCCTCCATACCCAAAAATTTGACGTTTAGGACAAGGTTTGGGTCAAACATTGGGAATATAAATCATCAATAACTTTTACGTTGTTGAGTTTGCAAATGTGAAACCTATATGAATAGATTTGTCTTGAAAAATACTTTCATAAAAGTATACATATATCACTCTTCGATAAATACTTTTATAATAACAAGAGGTTAAAGTTGTGTTTTCGAGATCGTGTCACTCTTTTTGGGTTTGGAGGGAGTATATGTTTTCTCCTTTCTGAGAACGGTACAAATCATTGTAGAGCTAGCTAAGCATGGAAACATAACAAATAGTTGGGAACTTATATTAATGTAGTTCCCAGTTATGTAAAAAAAAAAAATGAGATAATTCTTGTTGTGGATCCCATATGTGGATACTAGTAGCCACGACATGCATATATACGGTAGCTAGTAGTTACTGTATAAAATTAATTCTGTCAACCCAGCAAAATTAAGCTAATTAAGGTTATTACTATGGACAGCCATGCGCAAGGCATGACATGTACGGAAGAGAGCATGGGTCGTCGTCAGCAGCGAGAAACGAAAAGAGGGAAAAAATCTATATTCTATAGCAACAGCCAAGCCAACGGCAGGTCTTTTGGAAAGCAAGGGTTTCATGTGGCTAGCTTTCTCCTTCACGTCGCAAGTCCAAATGTGTTCATGCCCGTCCAAGCAGGCGGCTTGTGCGTGTGCAGCTGTGATTGGCCAGGCGCAGGGCCGGGCAGCATGTTGTGTGCGAGCGTACGTGCGCCATGGTGTCGGCACATAATAGGAAGAAACTCTTGGAGGAGACGAACGGCCTCTCTTGGGGTAGAGAAAACCAACAAACCTGTGAAAACTACTGCTCCTCTTGCTTTGTTTATTTCGGCTGTATTTAGATCCACCAAACTTTGCGATTCCCCATCTCGTCAAATCTTTTGCCATGAATGGAGCATCAAATGTAGATAAACGAAAATAACTAATTACACAGTTTGGACGTTCTTACTTAAAACGAATCTTTTGAGCCTAGTTAGCCCATGATAGGACAACAATTACCACAAACAAACGAAAAATATTACAACACCAAATTTCAGCTACAATGTCAAATTTCAGGTGAACTAAACACCGCCTTCATTGATCGATCAAAGGAGCCGGCCAGGGTCCCATGCATGCCATGTTCTGTTCTTGTTTGACACATTTGGTCAAACTTTAATCAAATTGACCGGCAGTTGATGGAGGGATTAGTAGTAGTACTACTCTTCAGCAACTTGATGGTGATATGATGATGGTGATTAGACAAGCGGTCACATGTCTGAGAGCACCTAAATGTTTTGGCGGATTAATTATACATGGGGCATCTTTGTCACCATGTCTGAGAGTACCACATGCATGGTACCCTAGCTAATTTTATTTTATTTTATAGATCTAGAAAATATGGTAGTACGTGCCCTAATTAATGTAGTAGTATTATATCTCTGAAACAAGAATTTGACCACACATAGTTCGAGCGACATGCATGCATAGATGGATAAGGCAAATAGAGGATATATATGAAGAGAGAATTATCTACATGGTCCTTGAACGCTTGGCGGTGGCCGAAGCTTGAGCTCGTGGCAGCTATGGCGGGAGACGAAAGCAACGGCGCGGGCTATGCCCGTTCTCTCGACGGACCTTGCTAGATTCGGGGCGAGAGCAGGCAGATCCGGGGGCGGCGCCCAAGCCAACAGAACGGGCGGCGGCGTGAGTGCCGCCGGTCTCTCTCTCGGCAGAAGGAAGGGAGATGGGCACGGAATAACAGAAGAGTAGTTTAGACCTTTCGCCTTAGTTAGTATAGCTACTGTCCAAACTAACAGAATAATCCAATGGACTAGACGGAAGGCTATAGAGCCGACTTCAAAATTTATTTCGGGGCCCATAGAGATAAGTTTGGGGAAAAAGGCCATGTACTTAAACTGTATTTTTCTAGGGCCATATAGATAATTCTCTCATATATGAATGGATCGACACACTCTTTCGACATGCATATGGTGTGTGCTCTACCATACAACGTTATCATGCCCGGTCGTCCTTTTTTTTGTTTGTTTTGTTTTGTTTCAGGACTTGAAAGGCATCTGTCCACGTTTCGACCTTCTGTGCAAAGAGACAAAGAAAAAGGTTGCCCTCCATGTACAGTACAAGGTTACCTAGCTGGGGCTATAGGTGTTTGGTTGTTTTGGCGGCAAAGGTGTTTTTTCCTTAACAAGTATATATAATACTACTAATCTATTTCGTTTAACAAACAATCACGAGGCGACACAATTATTTCACTGATTGAGAAGGATAATACCTATACTCCGTGTCTAATTATTATTTGGGGCCTACAAGTCAGGGTTACCATATCCACATGCATGTTAGTAGGCCGGGCTCCTTTGAAGGGCCCCAAACCACGTGGAACTACAACACTAGGGCAAAAAATGTTTGCGGATGACAACCATACTCATATCCACCTCCAATCCGCAAGTGTTGGGTGGCTTGGATGGTGAGTACAACCATATATATAAGCTCATCAAATTTTCGGATGACGTTTAATTGGGAGACTTGGGTAGCAAATTGCATGCAAAATGCAGCTATTCATGGGTTCAATCCTAAAGGAATCAGGGAGGGTTTAGAGGAAATTCAAAACATATGCCTAACTCGATCGGGATCCATAAGAAATGCTAAAGCATGCCTGGAGGACCATGTAAGGTAGCAATGGGAACCCATATACTCGTGGGGTTGTGGCCTCGATAATGGACAGGGGCCTAATCTTGAGAAAACTCTCTGGCAAACTTATTAGGGACAAAATATATGTTACCCACAAGGCTATGCAATATCTACATCAACTGGCCTGTTTGACATGGCTTCGGCTCTAGCTTCTGTTTTGAGGAGTTAGAGCCGATGTGGCTTCATCGATGTCCTGAAGGTGTTGAAGGGAGATGAATTGTGCCAAACAAACACAAACCTGAGAAATTAAAGTGCAGATGGCTCTTTGGAACCCCTATGGTTTGCAGGTGTTTTTATAATTTTCTATTTCCTTGATTAGAATCAATGTTGGGCTCAATAAGGAAAATAAATAAAAGCTTAGCCAACAGTAGCAAATTTGGCGCATTCCCCCAAGGATTGTCCTCTTGTTGGCGAGATACTGTTGCTGGTGGCACAGCTGCCCAATCACGAACTCCACAGTACATTGTGTTGGTCCAGCGTCCAGCCAAGAGAAACAGAGTGATGTGGTCATGCCTGTAATGTGAACTGACGCTGTGACCCATACAGGCAGGAGCAGAAAAGCAGAGATGCAGACACATGCAGACACATAGCTTTCCTTCAAAAGAGGGCTATGTTGAGCATCCGAATCCCAAAGGGGCCTCCCCTTCTCAATCTCTCATCTCATTTCAAGTGCCAGCAAACTTTTTGGTAGATGCTTTTGCCTGTGTAAATACTAGCAAGAGCCAGTTAAAAAACTTACAACCAGCTGAACAATACGAGCAAATTTCACTGAACAATATGATCGAATTTGGGGTCCTTGGGGACGAAACCGCAAAGTTTCAGGGTCCATCACCGGAGATTCCATGGACAGAAAAAAACATGTTGCTGTTACAGCTACAGAATGACTACAAACGACCACTTGTCCAGCTGTTACAGCTACAGCTAGGCAAAATATAACCCCAGACTACAAACGACCACTTGTCCAGTTTCCTCCAGTTGTTTCCTTGTAGCATTATATATTTATCGGATTATATACATGAAAGTATTAATTCACGGTGACGCTGGTTGTTTCCATTGCAGCAGTCAGTCCTTGCTCCCAACAGCTTGGGCAGAGATTGGACGCTAACAAGACCCCAAATTGGACCCCAAGTTGAAAATTCATCAATACTTTATTGGGCAAGCGGTTGAGAGCTCTCCTCAGCCAGAGAAGAACCATGTCGTCGTCTACTCCAGCTGATCCAGCTGAAGATCTTGCCTGAGCAAGTGAGCAGAGTGCCAGAGGCACAGGCCACGCCAAGCCAAGCTCCAGGACATGGACGCCCAACACTGGTTTGCTACAGCCACAATATCAGGTTCAGAGATTCAGTTGTGCACACGTTTTCAGACAGTTCACTGAGTGAGTGACTGGCTGCAGGGACCACCATTAGCGTGGCGACAACAATGGCCTAGCCGAGCTGAAGGCAAACAGGCATAGTTAAAGCCGAGCGCCATGGCATCAACCCTACCAAAGATGCCCATTAGTGCTTCCCATTAAACAAGGACCGTATATATATCACTTTCAGCAACACGGCAACTGCAGAATTGCAGTGATCCACAGCAGCAACAGCCACAAAAGGAAATCAGGTTAGATGATAGGATGAGCTCAAAAGGTGACTAAGTGAGATTAGATCTGACTCAGAGACATGATATTATCACAAGTGTAGGGTCGGTTACTTTAGATCAACGGCAATGGCCACTGCAGAGCATCTATTCCTGGTGGCAGGAGATTGATGTTTATGTACCCAGAACTCCAAAAGGTGACCAGAGATTGCAAATGATGACTCATAACGACGAAATTTCCAGAAAATGATAATAATGGTTGGGTTCTGCACAGGGGACAAAATGCACAGGAACTAGGGCCGGACTAATGATCAGAAACCAACTATTCATGGACATTCCATGTTTGGTCACCTTGTTCAAGGTAGGGTAACGATTATATATGGCTACCAAAATCAGCCATTCTTCGGATACCAAAAATGCTATTTTCACTTAGGCTGCAAAAACCTAAAAATAACAATTTCAATTGTTGCTATAAAGCCTTGGATTTAGCATATGTGCACATGTGACCTTGTGCTCCACGGCCTGTCCTATTATCAGTCAAAACAGCAATTCTTGCTGGCAGGAACTTGAAACCGACCATAATGATTGTGATCCATATCAGTTCAGCCGATCAGCTGTGCAGGTGATGAATTCCACAAAATTACGACAAGAAAAATAAAAATCATCACCAGATGGCATAAGGTAAAATCGCTGACCGAAACTATTCCCCTGGTGACAGTGAGAGAAATTATGGGCTTATGATAGAGAAAAATAGTCAAATATTTTCATGAAAAACAGGAACATCACTAACACAAAAGAGCGATATAAGAAGTCAATTATAACGAAAGCAGATTCATAGGTTACATTCCCCCATTAGCAAATGCAAAAAATTATGTCAATTGCTTCAACTCATCTGCACAAAGAAATTACAGGAGAAAAACAACCAATTTGATGGTTGCAAAACTGAGATATAAACATATGCTGCTATGCTCACACCACCCCACTACCATTCCAACTAAGGCAGCAAAAAGCTGTTCAGATTATCAGACCTCAAACTAAACAAGAAACGAACAGTGGCTTCTATATCCAAACGTGCTCCCCTGCGGTATTCTCTTACAATGACTGGTACACTAGTAGGTGGGAGCTGCGACAGAAAAAACAAGTCATCAATTCAATGGACCAAATGACAGAGAGTTCGATTGAAATATTGCAAAATATGAAAGATATTTTATAACTGGTTCTGTGATAAGACATCAAAACCTAATTAATGAGTCAGAAAGGTTATGCCTTATGAGGGAAAAAGACATCCAAAGACACGAGAAATAGGGAGCCTTTTTACAAGGAACAGAGGAAAGAGAAACTACCTGTGCTTGCTAAATAGACTGCTAATGCTTTTATAATGGGGAACACTGACGAATGAAAGTGAAAGTAGCTAGATACAAATCGTTCTCCACACCATATAGTTTTGTCATCATTCATGCAGTATGAAGCCATACATCACTGAGCACAAAGTCCTTCTACTGTCCTGTTTGGATCCATTAGCTACTAATAGTTAACTAGCTAATACTAGCTATTAGCTATCTAACTACTATTAGTTGCTATTAGCTGGTTTGCCTCAACTAGTGAGATAGTTGTTAGTTGATATTCAGCTTGCACCCGTTCAAAGGAGTTAATGATTAGCAACTTAATATTAGCTCTATGGATCCAAAGAGGCCTTATATCAATATTTTCAAAACACAAGGGGAAAACACATTGCCTCAGCAAGTCAACGTACTGACACTATAGAAGGGTCACAACAATCAGAATATGTGTGTTTGTATGCAGCAGATTAACTGAAACTCAAACGTATGATTATATATTTCACAATGGCATAACTTTTAATATGGGGTTCATAGTTCATCTATATGGTGTCCGAGAAAAAAAAAAGTTCATCTATATGATGCACATTCCATACATCACTAGATAGTACTATCAACTAACTAATAATTATTAGCAAGTAAAAACACACAGTTTGACAATAATGGGAACGAGCAAGATCTGTTAGTGTGTGTGCAATGCAAGTGCACTTAAAGAGATGCTTAAGGTGAGAGAATAAATAACCATCTATGAAACAGCCTTAGCTTACAATGATAGATTTGTTTAATAATGCCTAGATAGCTAAGAGCAAAGGTTAAGCATTGAAAATGCAATATAGATCATCTATGCCTCAAACATTTTTCACACTATTTTAAGTGCTGAGCGGTCCAAGTGTCAGGGTTGCCCGAAATAGCCTCAGGCTGCATGCAAGCACCCAGACTTACATGTCCTGCTCTCCACTGTGGCAAACAGATACGCAGCTACAGGTAAGCCGAAAATATATGTTGTATTAGTGATTTGAGTGACAATATGGGGTTGTGTTCCTCATTGCAAAAGGATAGACAAATTGGCAGCTCAAAGCTGTAAAATCAAAAGTGATAATATCCCCTTTCTAGTTGACAACGTGTTCAGTATATGGTAAAAGGATGTCACACTTAACAGTAGAAGGATTAAACAATTAGAATAAATATAAATATAATATGATTTGCTTGTAATTATAAGCACAAAGAGTCTTGTGAGAAGATGAAGCAGGTCTTACCATTCCATAATCTGTTATGAGCATTGAAACATAATCAGAAGGGGTGATATCATACCTGCAGGTGCACGACAATGATCTGATTAGATGCAAATTAAGAAAGGAATCATGAACTATAACACCTGCAGGAAACAATGCACATACTTAAGATTCAGAAGATGAAGATTTTCATTCTCAGCCCAGTTTTTGAGATGGCTCAAACTTTCATCCCTAGGAACTCTTGAAATAGCATCTGGGTCACCTGAGTAGATATCATATCATGTCTTGTGTGGTTCCTTAACAGCAGACTAAACAAATAACTTAAGTAAGAAGAGCAACAATAACATACCAAGTTCATTAAAGCATATAGAATCAAGTTGAACCCTCTCATGGAACTTGTATGCCTCTACAGCACACTAGAACAGGAACTCCAAAAGCATGTGCAACCATAGCAACTGAAGCTGTCCCAAACTCTGGAATAGACAGTACCATTTGATAGTACTGAAGAGGCGCCCAAAACACTCTTTTTGTAACCTCATGCATGATGTATGATACGGCATTTATGTGTGTATATGTACAACTTATACCCTTTGCAACTAATCGGCGCAACAATCCTTGTCCCTCATGGTTTGGACGAGAATCTACTACCACAACACGGAACTTCTTTCCAAGTTCATGAGCATGGTCAAAAAATCATCTCAACAACAGAGGCTGACCCAAATGTCAATAGGACATCGCCATCTCTAATTTTGTGACAGCATGACTAACAATGACCTTATCCGCAAACTATTATCTTCTCATTTATAAAGTTTATCAATGTCAGATTGAAGACTAACTTTAGCTTCTGACTCTGACAATGCAAGTGGTAGCTTGAAACCTGTTCTTCAAAAATCTAATAGCGTTGCCCATGCTGATTGAAAGAGGCCTGCACTCAATGAGAAATGACACATAACTACTGATTTTAGCAGTAAGATCCCTATTCAGAATTTTTTCAGCAGGCATGGAAAGTAATCATTAATTGCCTCCCTGAATGCAAGAAGCATTGCTATACAACGAGCATTGCCACCTGATATGTCACCAGACAAATATTGAAGTCCAACCTGAAATGTAACACAGGGGACATAAAAAAAATACTTGGTGTTCACCATATGACAATAAACTGTTTAACAGATAAGAACCCTCTACTCATCAACAAATTGAAAAAAAAAAAATCCTGCTTACACCTATCTATTTTTATGTCAATTATGCTAACCACAGAATAAGTAATAGAACATGAAACAAATCACCATTTTGAGCTTGGTCAACATAACCATTATTTTAAAATTTATTTGAAGAGAACTCAACTAAAGCACCTTGGCTAATCCCCCACTCTAAAAATAAGAATAATGGTAGGTTTATCTTACAGTATATTGGCAACATGGTAGCTAATAATTACCTTGTACACAGAAGGATGCATTAGATCAGGTTGAAGAAATTTTGACTCAAGGTCAGGAAGTTGAGTGCCATGTGCATATTGAGGCAGATGCCTGAACAATTCGACCCTGTTTCGAGCTTCTGATTGGCTAACAACTGAACGCTTTTGCTTTCACCACCGATGTGCATCATCAAATTGCATACGGGGTTGAGGAACATCTTTTTTCTATCTTTGTCAGGGTAGTATGCTCACCAGTCTTTATCAGAAGCAACTGGAGGGTTAACTCATCTTTCTTCAGAGATGTCTTTGCTGTCTTGTGTTGCTTTTGTTATTTTGGTGTTAGCATCAGAAGCCAAGGCTGTTGGTTTTAAACCTGCAATTTTCACAAAGACATAAAGTTTGTGTCTGCAGACAGGTCAGGTGAGTCACCGTGAATGATACCAAATGCAAACACAGACACTGCCCCTTCCATCCAAAAATTAAACTACTCATTCTTTGTTTTTTTCAAGTAAAAAACTTTGTTTCATTTTATATCCCTTGATAAGACCGACTGGGGGTTGAGTATTCGTGACTTTTCTTTTAAAATACATGGGGTCTTTTTTTATTCACCGAGAAAAATGTAAGAACGAAAAGCAGATTAACTACCTGCCTCCCTGGCAGCAGCTTTGGCAGCACGCTGAGCCTCCTGAATGGCACGCCTCTCTGCTTTAGAAAGCTTTGGTTTTTTGTGCAAACTGAAGTTGAGCATACTCATTCTTTTGTTTCATTAAGATCTCTTTGTTTGGTTCTGAAACAAATAACAACAGCAAACTGTGCAATAAATAACCATATAAAAGCAATTCTTCAAATGAATGCTGACAGACATAATGTTATTTCCATGCTTTAGAAAGCATGAAAAATTGTTAACAAATACTACATGTTAGACCAGGATGAGTGAGCCTACAGTGTGATCCACTATGCACAATCCGAATTGTACATGAAGAGACAAGCTATGCATATCTAAAACATAATAATTAATGATTCATAGCATGGTCCTATTGAAGCTACCAGCAGTGACTTTGTTAATACAGTCACCATGATTCATGAAAAAAGAATCATTGCTGAAACATGCACACAAAAAATGAGTTTCACTACCTCTACAACAGCCACATTGATGACATTTTTTTTACCCACAATGGCCGCGATTTGTGACTTTATTATCCATTCTAGCATGTTCCTGGTTTCCTAATATACTTCTAGTCACTGGCGGAGCCCTCGTGGAGGCGATACTGGCACCTGCCCAAACCCCCACCCCCCCTTTTAGCCTGACGGAAATACTGATAGATGTCTGAAGTCTGAGCATGGTGGCTCATTTTCACCGTGGTTTTCAAGCATTGGCAAGTGCTTTTGTCCCATTCATCTTGTCTACTTTCACTACTGTCAAATCAATCTTCTAATGAAAAGCATCCACTAACTTTTATCCTATACTAGGAGTACCTTGGACAGCATGCTACCTTCTTTAACTCGTATTTCTATGTCATCTGTATTAGCGCCCGCTACCAGCTTCCTCAAAAAGAACAGCAAAAAACTTATTGCATGTCTGTAATTTGGAGCCAATTCTTTTGTCACACACAAGTAATCTACTGTGAAGCTGTGTTCCCCTTGATTATACCTCACGCTCTGCCACAGCTTCGGTGATATGGTTTGAGTTTGACCAACAGCGAACAAAAAACTACAGGTCAGCATCAAGCAACAAAAGCCTCTCAGTTTGGCTAACAAATTATTGAGTGTTTGATTTGCAGAATTGATAATCCATCATCTTACAATTCCCAAGTTTTTTGCTTGGTTTGAGAGTGGATTGCTCGATGCATCACCACACACCCACCTACCTCCTCACACAGAAATACCTCCATCTACACGCAGGGGTTTTGATCAGTACTTATTTGTGTTATGCATAACCCTTGGACGGGTATTCACAGCAACAGCAATACAGCTATGCCTAATTACAAAATTTGACAACTACATTCTAGATAGATAGAATCCAATTTTATCACTACTAGGTATAATGAGCTACTAGAGCCATGGAGCATTTGCTGAGAAAAAACCTGTGTAGATAAGATTGCAAAGCTGAGAGACAGGGCAGCAAGGCGGGCGGGGGGTGGCGCGCCCAGGACACGTCGATATCGTCGTCGTCGTCGTCAAGGTCGGAGACCGTCTCGAGGAGGTACGAGGACGCCGGGGGCGGGACGAAGGCATGATGGTCTCAGACGCGGGGCGGGGACGGGATGAGCGGGGGCGGGACTGGGCGACGGGCAGAGGCCGCCGGACGCGGTCGGCGACGCAGCTGCGGGCGCCACAGGACCCTCTCAGGCTCGGCGGCCGTGACGAAGCCCACCACCTGGCGGGAACCGCGGCTGCGACGCAGGCGCGCGGCGGAGGTCCATCGGGCTCGGGACGGCGGCGCGGCGAGGGCTGGGATTCGCGAACGCGGAGCGACTTGAGAGAGACAGTCGGAGGCGACGGAGCGTGCGCAAACTGGCGTTTTGTGGGCGCAGGTGGGCCCTGTAGAGGGATTCGAAGAGGCCCATTCGGGGATAATCCGAGGGCCCTAAATAGCTTCCTGCTACGATTCTTCAGGTGGTGGGGTGTTGGGATCTCCTGGTGTGGTTTCCAGAGGCAGGGATAAGCAATTCCGGCCCATTACTTGGAGGTTTAGTGGCACGGATGGATCACTGCTCGTGTTCGTGCATAAATGGTGTGTTTTGCTGCAGGATAAGTGTTGAAATGCAGGCTTTAGGTGGATATCTTGATTAGAAAACTAAAAGTATTTGGTAAGATTGTATGGTTGATTAGATATATATATATAATAATAAACATGATAAGATAATAATGGATAACGGTCATTTGTCTATGACTTCGTGACTCTATGAGGACTAACGTGTGTGTGGCTGCCAACCTTCATTCTGCATCCACCGAGGCAGGCTTGGGAGTGTAGATCAATTTAGGTGTGTTTGAATTGCTCTTGTTAAATTTTTTTTTCAGTGGTAGATGCATGGAAAAAATTTTGTCCCAACATTAATCTAACGGTACACATCTTAAATAAATAGTTTGATATATTTTTTATTAAATTTGAAATTATTTAGTTCCTCGAGATGGGGAGATTACTACCGTGTGTGGCGACACTGTAGAGCTGCTACTGGTAGCACATGAAACTGATGGAGCCAGGAAGTGTGCCTGAAGAATGTATATCATGCCATTTGGCATGTAATTCTCCATACACAAAAATGAAATTCCCTCGCTATCGAGGAGCCCAACAATTCAAAGACTGAATTTATATAAAAAAGAATAGTAACACTCTTGATACAAAAATAAGTACTCTGAATTAGTAATGGGATATATTTTCACAAATAAATTTGTTTAGAGGGAGTAAATGCTAATATTATTCACTATAAGTTTGGTCAAACTTTTGTCTAACTTGACTCATAATTTGCATATTACTCCCTCTGGCCCCAAGATATAAGGCGAATTATTTTTGTATTCTTATCCCATGATATAAGACGTGCTCTTAGAGGCACATGCCGCACATATATCGATACGTAAATACTAGTGTTGGGCGCCCATGGTAATAGCTAGCTAGTGGTATCTACGAGTCGAAAGGGTGACGGGCGCGAGAGACAACAACAAAGATTATTTTTATATTATTGGACTCACATGCTCCTCCCCACGCCACATGTTCTGGGCTACGTGAAATAGTCTAGCTATTTGCATGTAGCTAGCGACTACTTCTCTCCTACTTTTCGGTCACGCCACATTTAGATAGCCAAATAGTTAACCATTGCGGACCTAATTTTGAGAGAGAATTAAACGTGTTTTTGGTTTTTGAACCCGAGGTAACGGAGCGAGTATATACAATTGCGCACCGTGTCGTATGCACACGCACAGTTTATACTACACTGGCTAGCCTCTACGTGCACCAATATATTATTGGTGTGCATGCATGTGGTCGACAAAAAAGCTGAGTGGGGAAGCTGTGATATTTTAATTTTGAGTGGCCTCTCGCTCGTACGCCGATCGACCTGACTGCAGAAAAGATGAGCCTGGTAATGGCCAATAAGCCAGACATAGCAACGCGAGCGATCGAATAAACCCCAATGCATGTGTGCACTGTGGTATATGCATTAGCGCATGCACACACATGCATCGCCGCCAGGCTTATCCAGTTTTCTGTGTACTTTCGCGCCTCTGCATGCAGATGCAAAGTTTATCACATGGTACTATGCTAGCCTGCTCTGATGATCGATGATATGCATGATGATGCATGCTGCCTCCGATTGGAGAAGAGGACATGGTCAGCCCCGGCCCTGGGGGGTGCGAGCGGTGCCGGGAACAGGCCCCTCGCCGCCAAGGGCCCCTAATCCCGATACGTAATTAGCAAAGCAAGAGCCTAGCGAGCAAGTACGAAGCAAGCACATACGCACATGGTTGCCAATTTGTCTTCCCTCACGTTGCGTCTGGCAGCCGCCGGCCCCTCTCTCCGTTAAGCAGTCTGGGTACGTATCGAGTGACGGAGGTAATTCACTTACTAATTTCTTAATTGAGATTTTAGAATTGAATTGAGTAATTCGTAATTTTCTAAATTACTTACTAATTTATTAATTTATAGTGAACTCCTGCTGCTAAAAAGTTACGCATTTGAAAGTGTGGAAAGAAAAAGAAGAGATGGACAGATTTTCATCTATGCAATCAATTCATTATTTTTGTTAAAGGGCCTATTTTTTCAGCTCGCCCAGGTCACTAGATTCAATAGTGACCGGGCCTGGACATGGTTATCGGTTATGTACCACGGCCGGCCGGCATGATGGATTACATGGACACCCGCGGCGATGGACGCAGCTCGATCGGCGCTGGATGGATGCATTACGACCGCCTGCATGCCCCGCGGCGCGTTAGTGCGATATATGCATCGATGATCGATCCATCCGTGCGTCCGACACGATGCAAAACGCACACACCGTACCTTGAATTCTTGGTGGATGGTACACCACGCATGCAACCATGCATCATGTGATCGATCGGTGATAACGGGTTTCGATCAGAGGGCCGGCTGTAGGTCCACCGCCCATCCACACACACACAGAGAGAGCATTGGAAGTGACATGCATGCGTGCACATGGACATATATTGCTAGGTCACTGTGTGTGTGTACTGCAGTAGTACACAAGCTGGTATATAAGGAGAGTAGATAGTCCACCGCCGACTTCTCTATCCACATATAAGACGTGTACGCTGGCATGCACACACAACACAATCGCGCGCTGGACGTAGTACTACTCTCCCTCTATGCGGCTAAGTGCATGGCCCAGCACTTTCATGGTGCGTGGCCAGTGCGCTACGTACTGTACCTGGCAGCAAGCTAGCGGCTATAGTACGTGCAGGTGTTGAATCATCATCAGCTAGACGACCTCAACTGGCGCTAAACGCATGCACTGTACTCCGTATGTGTACGCTGCACGCAGGACCATCCTATTCCTCATCTCAGCGCTCTATCCATATGCATGCCCCAAGTTATAAACTCCACGCCCTCAAGCTAAAGTGCAGTCCTGGGTGTATGTACTTCCTAATCCTACGTGACCACATTGATGATGTGTGTGGGTGGGGGCACGTCCTGACGAGTAGTGCACACAAATAGAAAGCGGCCTGCCTGAAACTTACGGGTCATTTGTACGTACGGTTACCTTCTTCTTTCTTCTTAATTGCAATGATACACGCGCCTTTTATTTACGTATATTCGGAGAAAAATAAAATCAGACAAGTGGAATAAGAAAGAAGTTTTAATCATGGCCATCACACGCGTACGTACGATGACTCAGAGCTAGCAGAAAGGACAGCACGCTGTCCTTAAGCACACAAAGCAGTTTTTATGAGCTCAAGCAAGCAGCAACCCACACTTTGCTTTTTAGAAGTTAGTTAGTTCTAGTTGTACAATAATGGAATGAAACGAACGAGTAATGGAGAGTGACCTCAGCTAGAGATCGACTAGAGCAGCGCTATAGCTAGTGCTCAGCATGTCACGCGCTAACAGCGAGGTGAGATCCTATAAGAGCAGGTTTAATA